>JAJDFF020000045.1:13962-129729 GCA_021527025.2 Geoglossum cookeanum
GGCTCTTTTAGAAGGGCATTAAAAAGGAAACAGCCCTTTTTCCCCCCCTTTTCACTATCACTTTCCCCCCGGCCCGGGGGGGGGTTAACAGCCCCCCCCCCCCCCCCCCCCCCACTATATCTTCTTCCTCACTACTGCTAACCAGCTCGCCTTCACAACTTCGCCGTCGCCTTCTCCTCCACAACCCCAATCTTTAATTTCTCCGCATACTTCTTCAACACATGCTCGCTATGATACTGTATGTACCCGTCGTTAGCTCCAATTTTTTGTCCCTCTACGTAGCAGGCTAGGTCTGCACACACACCTACCTTCCAGAATTGCTTGGTAGCATCCTTACCCGCAACCCTCTTCAGGATCTTAGACCCACCAGGGTGCTCCTCAATAAAGCCTAGCAATTCCTCCCCACTGTCAGCTGGTAATCCAGCATCTTGACTCTCACACCTACAGAGGAGTAGGCCTCACCGGTAATATCGTAAACCCCCCCCTCAACAATGATATACATCCCGTTGTCTGCATTATTATGTGTCGCAACGTCGCTGGCAGTAAACGTCTTCGACATCGTAGACAAGTGTCCTCAAGTCAGAATTGGCGGGGGGCGGTTGCTAATTGTCGAAGGGAGAGACCGAGCATACGCGTGCGAGGCGCGGAGGAAGGAGAATAACGGCTGAGGTAAATTTGGGATCATCGCGGTTCGTCTGGTTACTCGGTGGTTGATGGATCACGAGCCGAGGTTAAAAGGGCGAAGTAGATTTTTACTACAGGGATGCCATATAGGGTATACCAAGCCATTCTCTGCACTGTACGACTTATCCTCACCACCTGCATCTCGCATGCATAGGCCTTATGGCAATTATCTGGACGGGTCTCTAATGGGGTATATCGCTAATCTGTAGATCCCTCATAGAGTCCCTATTAGACATCGGTAATCACCATGCAGTGCATTTGCTAGACACAAGGAACAGATACAATGAAGTGGGAGTACCTACTCTATATGGAAGCGGGGGAAAGAAACCATATAGCAAAGACAAGTCATCGGAAGTCTAGGATTGAACAAAACAAACATAACCAACCGGGAGGCACCGCGCCATTCACCGTCAGTTGGATGCCAAAGACTAAAAGAAAACCCCTGGGAGAGCATGCCAAAAACTCCAACGTAGAGACCCCGTCTATAGCTCGCCAACTACTTTACTCGCACCACCAAGGAACCTCTCTACATCCCGTTGGCTCATCTCCTCTCCTTCACCAACCCCTTCCCATCTCCTCCTTCCTGGTTCATTGAGGATATTTTTAATGATGCAATTGCTGCTGCTCTGGCAGACGCTCTTACGGTCCAGGTTCTTGAACCTGGGGCCCAGTGGACCGTTTACATAATGGTATTGGCCCGCGAAGGCATACTGTCGGGGATCGCTAAGGGGATAGATTTTGTCTCCCCAATGACCGTTGAAATAAAACCACTGAGTGGGCGCATTCGGCGTAATATTGCTAGAGCGAAGGGTGTCGGTAGCAGTGTCATAAGTGTACGTGTGAGAGTTCAGGAGAGGGTCCCAGAGTGGTCCACGATCTGTGACGTCATGGAGAAGGCCTAAGGGAAGGATATACTCGTGGACACCGGGAGCTGCATACATAGCATGGGTGCCCGTGGCGGAGTATATGACGGGCTGGTTCCGGCGAACGTTAGTAACAACACGAACTTAAAACCAGACCAAAGACGGTTATATCTTACCCGTTTACCAAGCTTCTCAACGGCTTCATAGCTATAGGCTTCGCCACCTGAGTGTTCACTAAAGAACACTGTCTTAGGCACACCGTGCTCGAATCGTACTAGTGAATGTTCCCAGTCCCCTACATGATTGCCGAACCGGATATTTAAAACGACATTCCCTAGGTTGTAACTGTAAAAGAAAAACCAGAACGCGTCAACAATACCATTGCCTTTGTCTACAACCAGCAATACAGCAGGGGCGTCGCTCCTTCCCCCTATTAGTTGGCGTGATTCTGCGGCTCTTCGGTATTCAATCTCCTCCATGAGCTGCTCGCCATCCACTGTGCCGGAAGTCCCCGGTATGTCTCTGGCAGCGGGATTGCGTCTTTCGCCCCACGAATCCCCATCATCTAACAACCAGCGCTCAGCAGCGTTACTATCTGCGACTTCATCATCGTCGTCATCATTGCCATCTCTAGGGTTGGATGGTATATTCTTTTTGCCGCCTAACCACCCCGGACGCTCTTCGACATTGTCGTCACTTTGCAGGAATATAAACCGACCTTCATCGTACTGGTTAAATTCGTCAAGGTCGGTAAGTTTGGGGTGCTGAGATCTGGCCTGTAGAGGGGTATAGTTTAGGTAAGGTGTTGTGTGGATGAGGTGTTCTTGGATATCGCAAGGCCAAAATTGTTCTCCGGAGTAAAGATGTACTAGTGGAGCGTAGTCGAGAACATATTGCGGTATTTCACGCAACACACGCTCGTCGTTTCTCCAGTCATCAGGGCTTGTTTCCCCTTCATCCCAGGATGAAGCTTCACCATCAGCAGCCCCAAATCGCACATCATGACAGCCTCCTAGCCGATGGCAGTTTTTGCGGTCTAGCCAGGAGGGCGAACTCGCGATCCAGCGCGGCTCCTCATGCCCTTCACCACTAACTCGGAAATTGGTGGAATCGAGTGGGTGAGAAGGGAGGAAGTATCGGAGAATGCCATCCAAGGCGGTGTAGAGGGCCCCCCAAGACTTAGACACAAACCTATACAGGGTGTAGGATGAACACCTTGGAATCTTCTGGCGTGGATTATCAGGTGGGCCAGAAGTTTCCAGTTCAAACACCACTTCCGATTCGGGTATCTCAATCACAACAGGTAGAGGACTCCCATAGCCTGGGGAGGCAGTGAGGGAGGAGGGAATCAAAATACTAGCTGAAGTGGGAGTGGAGAAGGTTGAGAGGATGGCTGGTACTAGAGGGAGAGTCCGAGCCCCATTATCGAGCGGGGCGGGGAACTCCACTAAATAGGTCAGACATGAAAGCAAAGAAGCCATTGATTAAATCTAGAACTGTACTCTTGATAGCTGACGCAAAAGCACCTTCCGGTAACCACCGTAGAGGGCTGCCACCCCATGGGGTGGTTAGCTCCATCGTAACTACACTCGCTCCCCATTGCGAACGAATGAAAGAATATGCGCCGACGAAAGCTTTCAACTTACTGATCGCTGATAGTACCCCTTGCAATACCCAGGAGTTTGCAGTTCACTTCCCTCGATCCCCAGGAGCGGCCCGGTTCATCCACGACCTGCTACCGCAGCGGTTCTATGACGTACTCAAACAATGATATGCTTCTGAGTCGACCGCTCTATCCTGGTAGGCCAATTCCAATCCAAGTCTCCGGATCCCGCTGTAAACTGAAATGCCCACGTGGTATTTGGAGCGAGATGGTGACACGGTGGCTAGCAAAAGCCGTTCAAGCTTACGTGGGAGTGGAATGCTCGGTCCCACTATGAGCTACACCTGATGTCCGTGGGGGCAGCGCTTGGAAGGTCGGTTGATTAGAAAATTACTTTGCTGGAATAGAAATTAGGAGTGAGAATAGCAGCGGCACTAAGGCTCGAGGTGGAACGCGCGACGGTCTGTCGGGTCTGTAGCCAGCAGATCTCCGTTAGGAAAATAGAAAAGCGCTTTGCTGTCACAGGATGGGAGAGGCTTCTTGGCAGATGCTGATTCAGCAGCCCTATGACCGGAGGATACACAGTACAGAGTACATGTACATACTTGCGTAACACAAATTACAGCAATATGCGAAGGCACCCTTGCCCCTATGATCCGTGGGCCTAGAGGGGATTGTTATTTTCTGGCTCTTTGGGCTGTGATGGCCGTTTCTCTCTTTTATTTTCCTACCGGGATTGGCTGCGGACGCTTCAGTTCACTCGAATCCACGCATCTAGTCTCGGTGGAAATCAGGAGCTGGGACACCTCTCTCAAGCGCAGACAAGAGACTCTTAAGACAAACTTGAACTAGTCGGGGTGGGGGAAACTGTAGCGGTACAGAGCGTCGCTGGCTCATATATCCTCTCCAGGTCGCACCGTGCATGTATTGCCGATGCCAACGTCCCTAGACCTCACATGCCCGTTTCGCAGGGTTCGAGCTCTTTTCATTCCTTCACGAACTTCCCATTTCTTGACACAGGCCTATGAGGCTCAGGGGGGCTACTTGTGAGGGTGAGCCCTCGAAAATCGGAGAGGAGCCCTGACCGAGCCACAGGATCACTACTCCCAAAATCCCCTGGAGTTGTTTTGAGCCCAGTGTCGCGCCGATGTTGGCTTCCGTGGGGAGTAGATCTCGCGGGCGTTCCGAGCATATTGGGTTCACTTGTCGTGCCCAAGAAAGGACTCAGGGGCGTATTAGAGCCATTAACCACACTTGAGCGAAGTCCCGAGAGCATATCGCAGCCTCTATTCGGACCTGAGAGAAGGGTTGAGGGGATTCTTGATTGCTGGGCACCGGAACGAGAGCCAGATGTCCAACCAGGCTGCAGAACACCAAACTGGGAGCCTGCAGACATCATATTTTGGCGAGCGGCGGCAGGGGGAGGGGGCTTGTGGTATTTCACGGTGTTCGAATAAGTCGTGATGTCTCCCCCCGAGTGCGCTTCCTTCGCAGCATCTAGCTCCCGGACACTGAGTTCGGAAACTCTAGACGTGTTGTACGGCGGCATGATACCAAAGTCCTCACAATCTCGCTCGGGCTGGCGGTGATGCGCATCAGCCAAGCTCCTCTGGCGTTCCCAGCCTGACATTTTGAAAGTCCGGACTTTCCTTCTCTCAGCACTACCAAGGTTTCTATTGTGATTAGGTCTAGTTGTTGCGAGGCCCATATGTGATTTTTCGATGGTGGGAGAGGATGGAATGGAGAGGGTTTCGGGGAAAGTAGTGTTAAGTACTAGGAGATCTAGGGGGTTTGTCGGGTTAATTCACTGATCAGGGTTGAGCCGATGTTACGTTGGTAGGCTAAGAGGTCAACACATTAACTGTTCCCGCCCAGCAAGTAAACTGTTCCCGCCCAGCAACTAAACTGTTCCCGTCCAGCAAGTAAAACTACTCCTTGACTCTAACCCCCAAAAGCCATTCATCTCTACCAATCCACCTACTCCATCAAGAACAGTACCCAGACATCATAAGTTCCATTATCCATTATCCATGTGCATTCAATACTTCACCTCCTGTCTCCGCTGTCAGGCCGACATTGATGGTACTATCATCAAGTGCCCCTGGACCGACATCGCCGGGAACTGTCAGCTCTGTAGCTCTAGAGAACTCAGCGGCCTCGCCACAATCTGTATAGACTGCTGGCTCTGGGTAAACACAGAATACTTACTAGATCTCGAGTGGGATCAACTCGTGCAGGCGATGAGAAACTTGAAGATCGACGACGAGCCCCAGGAGGCTGAGGAGCGGATTGAGGAGGAGGTCGAGGAGGAGATCGAAGGAGATCTTGGGTGGGAGCAGTGGACGTTCGATGGATGGCGTGGGTGGGAGCCGTGGATAGTCAAAATAGAGGCCGATAAACCGGCCCTCTAGAAACCAGGCGGCATCCGGCATCCGGCATACGGGAGTTTCCTTGCATCCATGTATGGGCGGGCCGCTACGTCGTTGGACGCAGAGTTACCTACCTCGCCCATCTATCCAACTGTGGAAATGAATGCCGCAAACGGAGGTGAATAATATTATTCGCGCTACCTATGACAAGGGGCAACAATAGCAAGTGAAAATTTTCAACACCAAACTCTGGAAAGCTGTGGTTTTTATGACTTATTAGAAATACTGTTCCAAGCTCTAAGTATGGACGCACCTCGCGTAGACTTCGTGTTGTAAAGAGCCTCTATGCTTTCGCCGGTTACTGTGTATGCACCGTCCATCTCTAGTGAAGGAGCAGCCAGCGGAAAAGGGAATTTATAGTTGCAAAGACGGTTTAGGATTCTCATATCAACGACAGATTTCTAGTACGTACTGTACAACCCAAAACCC
Organism: Geoglossum cookeanum; assembly: GCA_021527025.2. Taxonomy (NCBI): domain Eukaryota; kingdom Fungi; phylum Ascomycota; class Geoglossomycetes; order Geoglossales; family Geoglossaceae; genus Geoglossum; species Geoglossum cookeanum. The sequence continues at coordinate 19,971 of JAJDFF020000045.1, forward strand.
AGCTCTGAGTCCTGACAGTAAAGTTCCCAATAGTTAGTAGACTGTCAAAGATCCTCCCTCGTAACCTCTGGTCCCCACATCGGACTCGTCAGACTTGTCAGCCCGTTTGAATTCTCACAAGTCTTTCTCCCACTCAACGGCCCAGGGCTTGGTACTTTAGCCCCTCTGGATGTCTTGCCAGCCTTGCTTCCACCCTTAACTATCTTATCCGGGTCCGTCAATGCACCCCTCTGGTCCGGCGCTGCCTGCTCGGCAGAAGCTTTGAGAGCTTCGAGGAGAGAGATGGTAGTTTCTGGGGTTAGATCTTCGTAGTAATCGTCATTGATTTGGATCATGGGCCCATTGACGCAGGCTCCTAGGCATTCGACTTCGGAAAAGGTGAAGAGCTTGTCCGGAGTGGTTTCACCGGGGTGGATACCGAGGTGAGATTCAACGGCTTTCATGATGCCGTCTGAGCCACAGAGTTGGCAGGGTGTCTGAAGCGTCATCAGCCTCGTAGTTCAAACGGTCATGGATGTAGCTAAAATACTGCTTCCAACGCTGATCTGGGAGTCTCACGGTAGTGCAAACTTGTAGATGAAACTTTCCCACCGGACTCCGATTATACATGGTATAAAACGTCGCAACTTCATAGACCCGCATCGGTGGCATCTCTAGTAACCTCGCCACTTCGTTCATCACACCAATGGATGTAAATCCATGTTGCCGTTGCCCAAGATCCAGAAGTGGCATAACAGCAGCCTTCTTATACTGTGGCGGGTACCTCTTGAGGATCTCGTCAATGAGCTTGAGACTCTGGTCATTGAATTTGAAGGGGATCGAGGGGTTGTTTTCGGGGGTATCGCGGTGCTAGGAAGAGCAATTGGTTAGCTATACAGGAGAAACCGGGGACATGAATAAGGTTCTGCAACTCACGACATGTAATGCATCACTCGACACCCTTGAGCTGGCAACAAAACCACGGCATTGTGGTCGGGAGATAACTGTAGCAGATCGTGCACTTCTCCGGAAGGCCAAAGGGACTATTCGTGATGCCATCGCGGCTATTGGGTTGTTGACCCTGAGATCACGGCGGCGGGACTTCGTCGGGCTTGAAGGGTTGAAATACGTGACTCTTGATTGGTTGCGCTATGGTGTTTCATCACGTGATATGGAATACTGTTGAGACTGGGCAGTAGGCTAGATTACTTGGCTTACCTACCTCGCTGCCGCTCGTTTTTCCGTAGACAATAGGCAGCACGAACGAGAGCATTGAGCACACTACCCACCGGCCTCGATACTCTCCACAATACCTCGGGCACAGAACAGAGTACAGCTGGACCTGGACTTCCCCAGCTTGCTAGATGATTTTATTCCGCAACGCACATCCCCGAGTATTTAGGCAAAATGCTGGCGCATGGGACGTAGTTGAAATATTTACAGGATTATCAGAACATTTATAGCTAGCTAGGAGGAGCATCGGGCATGCTAATATCTCTCGTCTCGTCATTCGACCTAATTTCGGTAGCCAAAGGGTTGGGCCCTTCTGACTGAGGAACGCTGGTTTCTCCGCTTGTTGTAGATTTCCGTCGATGTTCAGCGACAAGCTCCGGTGCATCCCCAGACGGCTGAGGTGGTGCCGTTGAGTCTGGTTTAGCACCAAGCTCATCCCAAGATGCTGGTGTGTGCCCCAGCGCTTCCACACTTCTGTTCTCCATACTGTCCTTAATAAAGATGTGATCGAATAATGCGTTCATGCCTGATGTCCTTGGTCTTCCGGGCCTTCCTCTGGCATATCTTGTCTTTACCCTGCCACCCCTACTACCTAAGCCGCTTTCTGGCCGTCCTACTACCTCGGGTCGCCGGTTCGGTGTGTATATGTCCGATAATACCCTGATCGCAAGCTCATCACCTTCCTCTACCCTATCTTCCAGCATTTCCAGCTTATTTCGCCTCTGGTACCGCCAGCCATTGCCATGCAGTACCTTCTTCGCGATGACGGTCACCTCGTCTTGCTCGCCTGCAGCACGTTTGATTGTGGAAAGGCGCTCGAGGAAGGAGGCCTGTGCCTTGCGGGATGCATCCACTGATGGATTCAGCTGTATTGGCGCGAGCGTGCCGATTGCATTGGGCGCTGGGGTGTTGTCTTGGAGTTGCTGATCTTCCCCGACGAAAAGATTATCAATAGTCGGGCGGCCTGTAGCTTTCGGTGCGAGGTGAGCGGCGGTAGATATTAAGCGGGCGGAGGAGACGCCGATCAGGTTGTATTGTGGGGCTGAGCGTATCGTGGGGACGGCTGTGTCGGAAGGGTCATGAACGGCAAAATAGAGAGAAGAGCTAACGGAAGACGCCCATTCACAATGATATATCCGGTTGTGGAAAGAGACGAGTGGATCTGGTGCATGAAGGTCAAGGATTTGAACGTGGTGTGGCGTGTCTGCACCGAACTCATGACGTTCTTCCATGCCATTTTGGACATCTTCCTCTACAGGTGCATCTCTATCATCCGCAGATTGATCATCGGCATCGTAAACACTGTCAAGGTCCCTTGGGCGCTTACGGGGTTTAGCATTCGGGGTAGGTAAGGTCGGTGTAAGCTCGACGGTCAAGTAGAAAGTCTACGGTATAGGTTAGTTTTTGAAAGAGTGCGATAAGCTCATAGAAGCTGCAAGCTGTCCAGGTCATTATGAACTGCGGCGCGCACCAACCTCCGTTGCTTTATCGTCGTACTCATATTCCCACTCCGATTCAGAACCTTCTAGGTCAGAGTCCGGCACGATGCCAGGTTCACACCCCCGCAAACCCGGCTGAGGGGGAGGCTCTACAGCGGTAGAGACATTCGGGGAGTTGCTCGCCATTAAAAATCTCCGTCAACCTTGAAGCAAATATTCGGTAGGCTGCTTGTAAAATCATGGCCACCAATGAGGAACTACGGTTGTACGTGCCAAACAGGATATTCTAGCAAGGAGCGAATTCACCGCAGTTCTATGGAGTGAGGTAGGGGAGAGGCAAAGAAGCTAATTGGTCAATAGTAAAATCACGTGATTATTTCGCCTCTGCAGCCTAATAGTTGCACTTAGGGACATGGATTTTAAGAGTGGGGGGCTGGCGCAACGGTAGCGCGTTCGACTCCAGAAATGTGATTTATCGAAAGGCTAGCGGTTCAAATCCGTTGTCCCTCATTTTTTTTACCCCCCCTATGAATTAATTAATGGAGTCGGACTAGAAGACTATCAATGAACACAGAATTTACAGTATAAATTGCCTTTTCGCTCTCAGGTGGCATGCTATGACATCTCGAGGTGTTTCGCTTAGGGCTCACCCGTAAAAGGAAATAGCAGTCCCTCGCTTGTGAGCTAGCCCCAGGGTTGAAACATCTAAGCACTGACGAGATTGTCGAAATCTCAACGACTAAAACGACACCTCAGCAGATTCCGAGAAACCGCCACAATGGTGAGCCCAAGCCCCTTCTCTTTCCTATTTTATCGCGTGGTCTGGGTTGCGATCGCGTCCACTAGTCTGGTGATAAGGGATTAAGCCAACCGACTCCGGGCCGGAAGCTTTGGTACAGGAACGTTTCATACATGAAGGGCAGCACAGCTGTATAACTTCAAGGAAAGGATTAACAAAGAGGGACTGGACAGTTCACCACCCATCTCCTTATGTCCGGTCAAAAATCCTACGGAGCCTCCGAGTCAGCCAAGTTCCATGGATATAGCTTCTCGATTACCTCTATATAGTCTGCCGACATTGACGAACTGGATCTGAATTTCCCTCCAAAAATATGCCCGGAAGCATCAAATACAAAGGAGCTTAAACTGACATCTTCGTCTCTTAGGTTAACGTCCCCAAAACCCGTCGCACCTACTGCAAGGGTAGGGACTGCAAAAAGCACACCAACCACAAAGTAACCCAATACAAAGCCGGCAAGGTACGAATCGCCCCAACTCCCCAACCTCTCTCCTCACTTTCTCTAATACGTGCAAACCAATAAACAGGCTTCACTCTTTGCACAAGGCAAGCGCCGTTACGATCGTAAGCAGTCCGGTTACGGAGGCCAAACCAAACCTGTCTTCCACAAGAAAGCCAAGACAACGAAGAAGGTCGTGCTGAGGCTTGAGTGTACGGTCTGTAAGACGAAGGCGCAATTGGCACTGAAACGATGCAAGCATTTTGAGTTAGGGTATGTGGTTCTTACTACCTAAAGCTCCTACGTGTTAGCGATCCGTTGACTGACATATACCAATATATAGCGGAGACAAGAAAACAAAAGGCGCAGCACTGGTATTCTAGACTACCGGCCACCCCTATTTCACTCAACCCCTCTTTTTGTATTTTCCCACAATAGCTCCCCGAGGACCTTGATAGAGTGGCTGGGCAAGATGTACCTACCTGCTCGCAGGATCCTGAATATGGCTTGATGCGAGAGATTCCAATCTTGTATTCAAAGATGGGAGATAGTTAGACCTAGCCTTAACTATCTGTAACAGGGCTTAATACATCTGTACCTCGCGCCTCAACAATGGATATCAGAAATCAGGGCTTGAGAAATTTGAAGTGGCCGGTATTGATTACTACTTATTATACATTGGGTCCGGCGCGGGCCGTGGACGAATAAGGTGACTAGGGCAGTGGGGTTGGCACCTTTGCCTACTCTCCATAAGATTACCTACCTACCATACCCCTTAGTCGTTGTATACGTGGTGACGAATCAGGGTAGTACTCCTACCCGAACACTGCGTAAAAACTATCGATAGAACTAAAGCTTATGCCCAAAAAATGCAGTACTGTGCAAAAATACTTGACGTCGGCCAGTTGTAAGGTATCTAAACAGGAAACATAAAATCCATAAGGAAAGCCCCAAACCTCCCATCTAGGTTCCACTAAAATATCTCCAAACTACGCAAGTACTGCTAAGGGGTACGAACATCAGAAAGCGAACCTCTCCTCGCCCCTCCTGGTCCACCTAACTGACACCTGCCCCCCCCTTAATTTCAACGTAATGACCGTTCCACTCCCCTCATGCATCAACCACCTTGCCCTTTTCGCCGCCTTTTGCCACACCTCCCTCCTCTCCGGCCCACCGACTGGCATCTTATCAACTTCTTCATCGCTCGCCCATTCATCCACTGCCAATTCAATACTATACTCCCTGAAAAGCACGGCTAATACAGCCAGGATTTCGACCTGTGCGAATCGCCGACCCAAACATGCACGGTGGCCCTCGCTGAAGGGGATATATGCTCCGCGCAGAGGTCTGAACAGTGAGGCCACGGTGTCGCCACCCCCTGTGTCATCGACACCCTCTATTCCCCCGAGCGTGTTGCTATTTACGACGCCTGTCTTCTTTGCAGAATGTAAGTCCACGAGCCACCTCTCAGGCCGGAATTGGCGGGGGTCATCGCCCGGCCAGTATTTTGGGTTCTGGTGCGCTGCGACAACACTGAGAGAGATCTTGGTGCCCCTAGGAACGGTGACTTCCTTCCCTTGAAACAGAAGGGTTTGCGGCCGGTCTCTTGTAGCTCTCTTAGGAATAGAAATGACGGGTGGAAAGCAACGCAGAGTTTCGTTCATGACTGCGCCGGCCATGCCTCCAAGCAGGGCTGGGACATCAGTCTCATAATCCCAGCTCGTAATAGGGCGTTTTCCGAACTGGTGATCTAGGTCTTGCTGGAGACGGCGCTGAGCGGAGGAGTTGAGAGCAAGACTAAGCAGACTGTACTGAAGCGTGCTCGCGGTTGTCTCATGGCCTGCGAGAATAAATACAAAGGCATTCCCCATGATTTCATCGTCGGTCAGTGGCTGCGAAATTTTGGAACCTTCACTTTCCGAGGCAACGATTTGCGTATCGGTGATGATACCGGAACCTTTTACTAGAGAGCCTATACGGCCTATCAGCTGGAGGCCCCAACGCAGTACACCTATGAAAGGATGAAGCACAGCTTCCCACCTCTGAAATTTTGAGGTAGTTTCATGATGATTTAGAGGAACTCAGAAGGCTCACCCATCAAGTCCAATCCATCCCCCAATTCTCCTGCGCGAATCCCAGCCTTCTTTTTTTCGAAGAGTTGTCGCATATACTGGCCCCACTCGATATATGCTGTATACGATCGTTTGTGGATTTCCAGGGGTGAATGCTCTATAGAAATACGGATTAGAAGTATCCTCCCGCCAGTAGATAAACCTGCATACTCAAAAGCCAGCGGGGTAGCAACAGAACCCAAAGAATGTTTTGCAACAGAGTCCACAGAGCGATACTGTAACTCATGGTATGACCTTCTGGTGCCACCGCACAACCAACCCCTGTCCCCTTCTCCCCAGTATCCAAATCTTCTCCCTCGCGCCCAGGCCACATCATTCTCACACCGAAACCCGCACGGCTAATGACATGCAGCGGCAGTCTCGTAGTATCACCGGGAAAATCTGTCACTGTCTTATCACCCTTACCGCTCTCTCCAACCCAACCACGCAACATAGCTTGAGCTTGCGACAGGCTCTCTTTCCAGACTAGTGCGTTATTCCTCTCGGTAAATGGGGGGGCGGTTATCCTTCGATGTTGCCGCCACAGGAGCCCCTCAGTGCTCACAACGTTACGTCCAAAGATGTTCAGCATCCCATACATTTCTAGCGGCTTGGGAAAGTCATTGCGCCTCGATACGATTTGTGAGATGACGTCCGCATCACATGTAAATCCGAGTATACCACCGGGCGACACAGTAAGGAAGAAATCGGTTTTGAGCTGTCTAAAGGGTTTGTGGCCGAGATACCAAGCCCATTCGGGGTCAAGAAACCTAGAGGCCGATGTTAATGAGGGTGCCATTGCGCCATATGGGACGCAAAGGAGCAAGATAGGGTTGTCTTTGTACCCACTCTATCCTGTTTTTCGTCCAGGAGTCTGGAAGCATCCTCACGGCAGGCAACCAGAGCTGACTCGTCATCATCCAAATGCGATTAAGCATATAGATAGGAAGGATAACATAGGGGATCCCAGAGGCCTTGGCGGCCTGAAGGTTTGTGTGGAAGCGACGATACAAGGAAAAGATGTAGAAGACTGGTAGCAGAGCTGCAACGACCACGACGTGAGGCATCATTATGGATAGATACGGCGGGAGTCGACTAGGGCAACCGTTGCTCCCGTCCACGGACCACCATCGATGGAGAAGCTGGCAAGCCAGCCGATGAGGGAGATCCCAGCATATCTACTCTGTACTTGGGGGCTAGGGTAAGCCTCTCTCCCAGTGTTGGTGGGCAGAGACTAACCCGCACGCCCCAAGTACAACCGCCGTCTTCTGCCCGCAAGTTCGGGCTGACACGATCTTGCCCGTATCGAGAATTCCCCCAGCTTCGATTGGCCACGGAAGATTTCCTGCATTGGTGTCCAAGCGCGGAAGCTCGTCATCCGAATGTGAAACCCAAGATTTGCTTTTTTGCAAGTTGGTACGCAGCGAGTCCGTACTGACAACGGTGTTCCGGATTGGGAGATTCAATCTGGTCTCAGCTTCCATAGGAAGAGAGGCTAGAGTGTGGGATGGGGGTGAGCGATCCAGCTTGCGAGAAGATCCCATATATACTGGGCATTTACGTACAATATGCGGTACTCTGTGTATACAGGAAGTACCCTGTATCCCGAGAGGGGGACGTTCTCGCGTAGCTTCTGCGCCTCCTCGACTGTCGTCCTACCCTCCTTGCGGCGCCCCGCCCATGAACGCTGGGTATCGCGAGGGCGTCGAGGTACCCTGGGAATGTGGCACGTCCCAGTGTAGATGGAGGGAGCCATCGCTGGCTTGGTGGGTGAGGAGGGGTCGATCCTCAAATCGATGGTCCCCTGATGCTGACGGAGACAGCAAGGGCAACAACCACGCCCGAATTCCCAATAGAGATTGAGAGGCCCTAATCTCGTGGCTATCGTGCATACTGTTCCTATCGCCTATACGAATGCCGATACGAAACCTCAAGACGAATATATTCACCTTGTCTGACTCTACTGGCTCCGAAGCCTGATGCCTAGGTATTTAGGCCTACAACCTACCGGATCTCTAAAGTCGACGTACACAGCCCTAGACTAGGTGATTCGAAGTGGCCGGGCCACGGACCAGTAGTTCCAATAGCTGTCGGATCTTCCGCGGAGAACAACTTGGGCAGTTCGAGGCTCAAAGAGATCGGCCGACCTTATCCCTTTACCCACACGCATCGGCCAAAGCCGAAGCTAAATCGAAGCACTTGGAGGGCAGGGATTTCACGATCGTCAGAAGATTATGCTGTACTACCCCAGTTTCTGCGTGTCCGGACCATATCTCGAAGTTAGCGAAACAGAGCCGAGCATCGCCCCCAGCATCAGCACCCCACACCTCCACAGTTAATTTCCATTGCCAGGAGTTAGCCATTCACGCCCGGGGAGTGGTGGGCTTGCCGTCATCATTTCTGTCGGTGCACGGAGCCGGTAGTTGGCTGATATCCGAAGACGCCATGAATCAACAGTCCGCTATCGCCATCCTAGCCGTCCTCTGACCGCGCGTCGGTCGGCCAGGTGATTCACCCAAAAGCTGCGGAATCCACTGTCTTGGATTAGACAAGAACCTAACTTTGTCTAGAATGAAGGGTAGAACCCCGCGATGGGGGAGCTCGCATAGGCTTCAGAGGTAGCTACAAGGAGATACAAACACAGCGTACTCGGCCAAAGGAGTCGGCCATTGTTCCCCTAATATGGGCTATGACGCTATTTCACTGTACGTAGACAGGTGAAGTCTAATTTCACGCCGAGGACTTCGTACATATTAGACCCCTCGAGTCTTAAGATGTGGGGAAAGGCCGAGTGGTGATGCTACATCGTTTCAATCCCTCGACGAAAAAGAGTCTGGTCTGATCAGTCTTGAGACAAGCGGGCCTGCACTGCCGTCACAGCCCTCCAGCTCTCAAGCTGTCGCAATCCAGTGTAGGCTATCCAGTCATAGGAATGCATATCCCTAAGTGGTTACTTTGTTTTTGGGCACAGAGCGACCAAAAACTCTCCCGACCATCGCCTTGGATTGCACGCTGAATAGCCTATATTGCAATCCACTAAGAGGCTGAATACTCAATTCGAGGCTCTTGAATCCTAATCTACGCGTGGTCCGTTAAACTTAAGGTTCGTTCGTGCCCCGATGCCGCCTTCGGGAGATAGTCCAAGCCCTATCTCAAAGCTGCCTCGCAGCGGCCGATCATATCAAGGGCTACCGAATAGATACCGATATGACGCTATTCGGCGAACCTCATTAAGTATTTTGAAGATTTTACAACCCAGTAGTTGGTGCAGTACCTCAAATTACTCCAGCCTTATGATAGAAGCAGGTAGGGCAATGGTTGAGAGGTAAGCCGGAGCGCGGAATTCCGCCCGGAGAAACACAGACAAGATCAGTTCCAAGCTAGGGCTGCCTCCGCAGCCTTAGAACCCTCTCTAGGCCTATAGACGGATAAACAGTTCTGCAAACACAAAGCGCCGTGAGGGAACCCTCAAGACTCATTATCTTCGTTATCTCCCAATGAACTGACCGCAAGCACGTAGTCCCTATCCTAGGTGCACTGTATCCTGTTCCCACCGTTCTGCGATCGCCCACCCACTGGCGGCGGCCGAAGGCTGGCTCCCATTCTCGCACTTGAAATCAGACTGAATCAAGGTTTGAAGCTGCAAATCCACCAATTGGGTGGAGAAACAGAAAAAAAGAAACGGACAACGAAAAAGAATACGAAAAAGAAAACTGGGACTTGCTTCTTGACAACATCCAACCAACACGCAAAATGACGTTGACGAACGGAATGAAACGTGCAGAGGGTAAATAAAAGGGTTTCTGCCGCTCTACTGAAACGCGATCTAGGCATGCTGCTAGCTAGTGCTAGGAGACACCGGGTGATGCTGGGTATCACTAGGTGTGATGCATCGCAAAAGAGCCTGGTATTCGGGGCTACCATGGAAGCACAAGAGCGATCCTCGGCTTAGGACGAAGTAGCATGACACACGTTGCAATTGCATGCGGTTCGCAAGACATCCCAGAGTACAGCCTTGCTGGGCTCTACTAGGCTGTGCATGAGGATCAGTTTACGACCGCCCAATTGGAGGCGAATGCAGGAAATGTGTTCCGCATCGGATATCGGGCAGAAAATCTATTGAACATTACCCGCGTTGGCGGTGTGATATACCGTTGCTGGACTGCTCGCTGCTGATGCTGATAGACCCCACCTGATTCCATCTCACCCCGAACCTCGCCGCAAACCGCACGTATCACCACCTGCGGATATGATCCACGCCGGCAGCAAAACAAAACCAAGGGGTTCGATTGATTCGAAAAAAGTCCATGACATGTCGACTGGTCGGATACGGTTAGGCTGGGCTACGGGTTTATCATGAAGCTCCAGCATTTTGTTGACTAACAGGATCATGTCGGAGCCAATCCAAAACTGCCGCGCCGCGACCCCTTTGTTTTGGTTGATCAAGATGTGGTCTAGGGCAAGATTGTGTGCCCACGCCCACTCCACGCCATTTGTGCTATCCAGTTAACCTTGTCAGGGCAGCCTGCACCGGCAGCGCCGTGGCTCTGCATTCTCCGCGATCCTTGTCGGGATCTAGTCCTGCCGCGGTCGCTGCGACTACTATAGTATATCGCGCCGGGTGATGGCAATTATTAATATTCGGGTCTGTCCCGTCGGTGGTGGGACCGTCCCAGACGTCATGAATTGATCGAAGCCACTACATCATCGCTTCGTCCGCTGACTGCGCCTCGAAACGGAGCAAGGCCACTGAGGGCCGAAACCTATGATCGTTTTACCTGCTGCCCGGCACACTTTTTGGACTTTTGTAGAGGAAATTGGTTCCCTAATTTGCCTCACCCAGCATCAATTCTGAGCACGAGCTTGTGCCTGGGCAGGGAAGCAATCCATCGCCATCAGAAGGGCCTCTCAGGTAGCTACTCCCCAGACCCTTATTTATCCAGAAAACTAAACTATCCTCTACCTTACCGTTTCTCAGGTGCTTGGCTGGGGCAAAGACGGGTTCGAGGCGGGCCGAAATCGCATATCGTCAATCCAGGTGATACCGTGAATCGACAGTTCGATCGTGCTGTTAGTAAAATAACTAGGTCAATATGGGCGGTCATTCCCCCACCAACAGCTAGCGGATCACTGTGGTCTGCCTCTTGTTGACGGAACCTGAAAGCAATCGAGCCCTCCGACCCGCCTTTCTACCCGAGATAGAGGAACGAGAGGCTTCATAGCCCTTTGCAACTAGTCGCTCAGTGTTTTTAACCAGCGCTCGTGACCTCTACGAACTAGATCTAGAGCCTCCTGGGATTTGTAATGCACTTCAACATGGATGAACAGGCCATTTCCTCTTTCTCGGGCTATGGAATGACACAACACCAACCACTCACACCGTTGTCTCCATCTATGCCCACTTCCATGCCGCCGGTCCCAGTGCTAATTCCAACACTCCCTATAACGCCTCCCTCTTCTGAGTATGAGCCCGAAAACGAAGCCGCATTGGCGACAGCAGTTCACGTCATTTCCACTGAGGCTACCGCGTTGTCGTGTCTCTCCAGGCTTTACCAGACAGACCCTGTGGCTCGAGAGGGGTTCGTGAAGTCAGTTGACTCTGTGGCAAGGTCCATTGATAGCGGGGGAAAGTTAGTTGTTGTGGGCGTTGGGAAGAGCGGCAAGATTGGGGAGAAGGTGGTGGCTACAATGAATAGCTTAGGGGTGCTAAGTGTGTTTCTCCACCCGATTGAAGCTCTTCACGGCGACCTTGGGGTTATTCGAGCGGTATGTATTGCTTTAAAGCCGCATGAATCATGACACAATTGCTTACCTACTCATTCCGCCAGCACGATACGATCCTTTTAATCACATTCTCTGGAAGAACTCCCGAACTCCGCGCCCTGTTACCGCACTTGCCTAAGGCCAGCAACATCATAATATTGACCGCCCATACCACTCCAACAACCTCTCCTCTAACTAGGGATCGCGCCAGTACCATTTTACTCCCCGCTCCCATCCATGAGCCTGAAGAAACTTCTTTTGGCGTTTGCGCCCCTACTACGTCAACCACCGTTGCGCTCGCCCTCGGTGATGCTCTAGCCGTAGCCATCGCCCGCAAAATTCACGTTGAAGAAGGCCGTGGACCGAAAGAGGTTTTCAAATCCCACCATCCCGGCGGTGCTATCGGCATGAAAGGGGCTGCTGCGCCAGCCACGAAGTCGATTGGTGAACTTGCGACCCGCATTGCCAACATGCCACTCGCATACCCCAGAAATTGCTCGGACAAAATCACAGCTCTAGATTGCGTCCTCGCAGCCGTACGCTCGCCGAATGGCTGGGTGCGACTAAATGATAAGTCGGCAATTCCTCCACGCAGGGTTCAACGTCTCTCGGCCGTGGCCATGAGAGAGCCGATCGGCGAGATTGGGGGGCTCATAGCAAGTGCAGACACGTGGGTCACCATACCAGCGCAGAGTCCCGTGGAGGAGGTAAGGAGTTGGATCTTGGGGGTACGAGCACAAAGTCCAGTCAGGGAGCAAGAGATACTAGGAGGGGGGACTGTATTGGGACTGGTGAGGGAAGGGAGAGTTGACTCCCTCATGGAAATTGAAGACCTTTTCGAGGATGGCTAAGTACGACTCTGTTTTCGTAGCCGCCCTTTTTCCCTAGAGCCTTGCTGGGTAAGTCTCGGTGGGTCTTTTGTTAAGGAACGGGTGCCACGAACGTGCATTTTTTGCGGTGGGGGAGCATATGGGTGGCAGATCTATTTACATCGCATCCACTGAGCCTTCAAACTAGACTTGAGCGTGTTTCCGAGCTTTGTAGGTACATGCACACACAGCCATTGCATTTTACGCCATACCATATGATTACTTTAGCATGCATAAATCCATAGCATTACTACATACATACATACATATCCTGCTGCGCCGTATTCCTGACCTCAAGCAGGCACATGGGGACGTAGTGCTCCCGTCAATCGACGTCCGGTAGCTCCTTGTGCGCCATCCAGTAAGACAGGTTGATGCGATCGATATGCCCCAATAAGCATTGAGAAAGGAAACAGCACCTCAGGTTGAGCACGTGACCTGAACACGAACGAATAGTGTCGAGGCAGATGTTGTTGAGGTTTGCTCCGACAGAAAGAACCTCACGATGGATCTCCGGCTATGGGTGTCTGATAATCTCATCAAGGTAACCAGTCACTCCCACAATTCGTCTGGTTTCATAGCACTAATCCTAAAAAGCTCTCCGGCGCCTCTGACCCGACCGTTGTCGATTTCGTCCTCGCCACAGCAAACGACGCCAAATCTACATCGATCTTACAAGACAAGCTAGGGGCATTCCTCGACGGTGAAGATGCCGAGATACGCAGGTTCAGCGATGAGTTGTATCACCGGTTGCCAAAGAAGAACGGAAACGGTATACTGGACCCGCAAAAGAAGGAGAAAACGGCGAAGGATGTAAAGAAGTATACCCTACTAGAGATGGAGGACGATATCCCTATAGGTCCCCCGGTATTAGAGGCTAAGGGGTTGAAAAAGAAGAAGGGACTGAAGGAAAAGGCTCAGGAAGAGAGCGGAGAGGAGAAGCGGGAGAGACTGGAGAAAGATGCGAATGGCGAGCGCAAGAGAGAGAGAAGCAGGGATGATGAAGGGGGGCGTGATCGAAAACACCGACCCAAACGACTGAGACAACGGGATCGTGGGGATTTTGAGGACAGATGGGGTGACGAGGAATATGAAGAAGAGTTTCAAGAGTCGCCTACAAAGCGCCCTCGACTTAGTGACGATGCAGCACGTGAAGACGATTCCGATGTAGATGAAGAGACCAAAGCTGAGAGAGCAAGGGAGCGCGATCTGAAGGAACGAGATGAGTTTGCGAAACGATTGAAAAGTAAGGATGATGAGAAGACGAAGAAGCTCGTGGAAGACCGGTCTTCAACGAAAGAGGGCAAAGAAATGGCCCGGAGGAGAGCTCTTGCTGAGGATGCGGCGGCACGACAAGCCGCACTGCCGGATCTTCGTGAGAGATCACGACAAGAATACCTCAAGAAACGAGAAATCGAGCGCTTGGCCCTACTGCGAAAGCAGGTTGTAGAAGAAGCAGAGGAGCTGCGGAGTAACCCCGATTTAAGTCGCCGCGAAAAGGAGGAGTTTTCCAGGAATAGAGAAGTTCTTCGATTGGCAGAAGAGAGATTGCGTATCGACGATCATCTGGATGGGTACCAATTGCCGGAGGACTACATCACGGAGAAGGGCAAAATAGATAAGAAACGAAAGGAAGAGGCGCTCTATAAACGCTATGTCGATAGAGACGAGCATGGCCAGGAGAGATTTATTACGGAACAGGAGGAATGGGAACGAGAACAGACGGCGAAGGCGAAGGCCCAGATCACACGCATTGAAAGAGTTGATGAGGGCGACTACGAATACGTTTTCGACGACGCTCAGAAAATTAACTTTATAATGGATTCGCGACTAGAGGGAGACGGCAAACCTATAACAAAGGAAGAGCGGTTCCTCCAGGAACAACTCAAGGCCGCCGAGAAAAAAGCCACATCTATTAAGGAGACCAGGAAAAGTCTACCAATATATGCGTTTAGGGATGAGCTGCTCGCGGCCGTAGAGCAGTATCAGGTCCTTATCATCGTTGGAGAGACTGGCAGCGGCAAAACCACACAAATCCCACAATACTTGCACGAGGCTGGATACACAAAAGGGGGGTCGAAAGTTGGTTGCACACAACCAAGGCGGGTAGCGGCAATGAGCGTAGCAGCTCGAGTTGCAGAAGAGATGGGTGTCAAAGTGGGCAACGAAGTTGGCTATGCAATTCGATTCGAAGATGCAACGAGTGAGAAAACCGTTTTGAAGTACATGACAGATGGCATGCTACTAAGAGAGTTTCTCACGGAGCCAGATTTAGGGGGTTATTCGGCCCTAATGATCGATGAAGCTCATGAAAGGACACTGCATACGGATATTCTCTTTGGCTTGGTTAAGGATATTGCAAGATTCAGGCCAGAGCTCAAGCTTCTAATATCATCAGCGACGATGGATGCCCAAAAATTCGCAAAATATTTCGATGATGCTCCAATCTTCAATATCCCCGGGAGAAGATATCCCGTCGATATTCATTATACCCCGCAGCCGGAGGCGAATTACCTCGCTGCTGCTGTCACCACGATTTTCCAGATCCACGTAACCCAGGGCAAAGGGGACATCTTGGTCTTCCTGACAGGTCAAGAGGAGATTGAAGCAGCTGAACAAAACCTCCAAGAGACCGCTCGGAAGTTGGGAAGCAAAATACCAGAGATGGTCATTTGTCCAATTTACGCGAATTTACCTTCTGAACTGCAGGCCAAAATCTTTGAACCGACGCCTGAAGGTGCGAGAAAGGTTGTGCTTGCAACTAATATCGCAGAGACAAGTCTGACTATCGACGGTATTGTTTACGTTATCGACCCCGGTTTCGTCAAGGAGAACGTTTACAATCCTAGAACGGGCATGGAAAGCCTAGTTGTCACACCCTGCTCAAGAGCCTCAGCGAACCAACGAAGCGGTCGAGCAGGCCGCGTAGGGCCAGGCAAATGTTTTCGGCTTTACACTAAATGGGCATTCTACAACGAGCTAGAAGAGAACACAACACCAGAGATTCAGAGGACCAACCTAAACAGTGTGGTGCTACTACTAAAGAGCCTAGGCATCAACCATCTAATCGAATTTGACTTTATGGATCCACCGCCCGCCGAAACACTCATCCGTGCACTGGAGCAGCTCTATGCTCTAGGGGCGCTAAACGACCGTGGGGAGCTCACGAAAATAGGTCGTCAGATGGCTGAATTTCCTACAGACCCCATGCTAGCAAAATCTATTCTCGCTGCGGACAAGCACGGTTGCGTCGAAGAAGTTCTCTCCATCATCTCCATGCTTGGTGAAGCCTCTGCACTGTTCTTCCGGCCCAAGGATAAGAAGATACATGCTGACTCTGCTCGCGCCCGCTTCACAATCAAGGAAGGTGGCGACCACTTTTCGCTCCTCAACATATGGAATCAATGGGTCGACGCCGACTTCTCGTACGTCTGGGCGCGCGAGAACTTTTTGCAGCAGCGGTCCTTGACACGCGCTCGTGACGTACGGGATCAGTTGGCGAAACTATGTGACCGCGTCGAAGTCACTTTATCAAGTGTCGGCGCCAATGACCTAGTGCCCATCCAGAGAGCGATTACAGCCGGGTTCTTCCCAAATGCCGCACGTTTACAGCGTGGGGGGGATAGCTATCGCACAGTCAAGAATGGAATGACGGTGTATCTGCACCCCAGTTCGACACTTATGGAAGTTAATCCTAAGTGGGTCATCTTCTATGAGCTAGTGCTGACGAGCAAGGAGTATATGAGGAGTAATATGCCGCTCCAAGCAGAGTGGCTTGTTGATGTGGGTTATCCCTTATCACCAACATACATATATTACCCCCTCAAATAGAGATCAACCACTAACAGTTTTGCGGACCACAGGCAGCACCTCACTACTACAAAAAGAAAGACCTAGAAACGCTGGGGACGGACAAGAAGATGCCCAAGGGACAGGGAGCTATGGGGGAGAAGAGCAAGACCTAACGTGTGCCTTAGCCTATTGGAGTAGACGTGTCAATATCTCAAGCAATGGGAAGCCAAACACTTCCGTACAAATTCCCAGAACTATCCGGCGCAATGCCGCTTTAACCCCCTCTCAATATCTCAATGTTGCTTTTGATCCGTCCTGCCCAAAGCGCCGGACGCCCGTGCAGCGCTATGCCATGATTACTCCACGATTCCCAGACGCCTGACCCACATGCTGCCATACAGACTCCCTACGTGTAGCCAACCCACGGGTGTGTTGCGTCAATTTCTGTAAGGCTGAGATTTTGGAAGGAACAGCGCGGGATTGCTGATTGGCCGGACACTGTGGGATTGTCTGCGGGGTGTGCAGAGGGTGAGGACAGCAAACATTAGGGGAAAAGCAAAAAAAAAAAAGGAAGAGAAAAAGAAAGGGCAAAGGAACTGGAAGAATACGAGCTCAAAGGTGAGCGTACGGCGTAGAGCGGCCAAACAGAGAAGTAGATGGACGCCTTCCAACGGCATTCTTATCGCGACCTACCTCATCTATGTGCTGGTGCAGCCACGGCATTAAAACAGCCCCTTGGAACACCCCTCGGTCGACGTGGGGTCTGCTGTGGAGGCGGGAAAAGGCCATATCACATCTCCCTTCGACCATCCTTCAACCACAGTCAGTGGGTCGATCTCGCTTGGGGCAAATTCCCGCGCGCGCTGCCCTTCTGCCCCGGACATAAATTCTCCGTACAATACTAATACTGTACAAGTATTTGCGTGTCCAAGTACCACATCACTTCAGGTAAATTGCGGCTGGTCCCCCCGTTTTCGATTGCTTAGCCGCCAGCTGAACCAGCGGTAGTAGACATTTGTTGTTCGGGATACTCTACAAATACGCAGGAGAGTCAGAAAGTCTCTCTGACGGGCGGGTGACGTGGGATCAGCCCGCAGGGATAACTAGCTAGCCTGGCGCATCTGGTGCATGCCACTGAGCGATATATCAGCAGCCCTCCGCAGCGGCATCGCCTTGCCCTCTGGATCTACGTCCTTGGTCCAGTGTCATATATCGTTTTTGAAGTCTTCTAATACACCGCTGCTGCTCCGCGAAGATCCACCATCCCTCCCCCCCACCTGCAACAGCGCGGCAAATCATGGCATTCCGCCAGCCTACACTTCACTACCAACCCCACCATCACTATGCCCCCTCAACAACCGCCCCAGAACCCCAGCTCGCGCCGCAGATACCTGCTCCTCTTGAGGACTCGCAGGAATGGGTTCTCTTTTCGCCCACCGCCCCACCAACAACACAGACTTTCACCACCTCCACAGAGCGAACCACTGGTGTCTCTCGTCTAAGCGACCTCGGGTCATTGGATACAGCAGCGGGGCGCTCGGGTGAAGATGGTGAGGATGAGGATGAGGATGAAGAGGAGGTCGGCTCCGACGCAACCGATGCAGGCAACGACGTCGACGAGGAAGGGGAATTAGATAGTCTTGATTCCCATCTTCATGCCTTCCGCGAGCCATCCTCCGTCTACAATCGCACGTCACAGCGCGGGTCGCATGGCGCGAGTGTGGGCGCAGTCTTTCCAACTCACGACGGACTAGGGGCCTTCCCGGCGTCGAGTTCACTAGTTCAGCAGCAGATATGGCGGTTCGAGCAATTTAATCCGCGACGGAGACGGAGGGGTTCTGTGCGGGGGGAGGAAACGGATGTGCAAGAGGTCGAGAGACATCAACGGATACAGGCTTGGCGGATGGAGCAGAGCCAGGTGCTATTAGATGAAATTGAGAGGGAGACGCGGAGGAGACAGACGCCGAAGGGGAGCTCGGCCGCGACAAGATCTATCGCAGCGGAGAGAGAAGAGAATAGTGTCACAATGGGCGTAGGGGAGTTGAAGGCTGATGCCGCATGTGAATCTCCGGGAAAAGCTGAGGACGAGAACGAGTCTTTCTGGGAGAGAATTACACGGAGAGTCATTCGGGATCTCATGGGCATTGATGACTCCCTCCTATCTATCCTCTTCGGAGAGTCATTGCCAGATGAGGGCGAAGAGGAGATGGCGGCAACGGCTGCTGCAAAGGAACATCTAGCTGCTGGGGATGTCGAAGGGTTTCTCAACACCTCAACATGGGGAGATCGGCTTCTCGAGCGCATAGCTCGCGAACTCGGTACTCTGGTCAACCACCTCTCTGAGCACCCCGGCGCATTTTCATCCTACCTACTCAGCCAATACCAAGTAGCGCCTAGTCACCACAGGTCACCCACCAGTAGACCCCAACGGCACCCCCAGACTGTCACACAACCGACTATACCATCAGTCACTTCATCTCCACTAGACCCGCATTTTGATCCCACCATACCCCGGCCAACGCGGGCCGCCCTGTCGCCCTCGAACTCCCATGCAGCCCTTTGGGGAATTGAGGAAGCGTCTGATAAAACCCCGATTTCCGACGCTAATGAAGCCCTCACCCGGCGCATCGAAGCTGAGCGCCTCCGCCGTGAACGTGAATATTGGGAGCGTGAGCTCAACCTTAAGACCGTCCTCCGCTATATCCGCAACCAGTTAATCGCACCTAAACACATTTCATATACTCCAAGTGCAGCCACCAACACAACTCCGCCTGCGGGATACCCAAGAGAGGCAATGATCAGATATCACCACCCTCTAATATCACACTATCATCTAAGACAGCTCAATTCAACTTCGATTGGCGCCGGACCTATAGGCATTCGGAGACCGCCATCGAGCTGCGCGACCCAGAGCACAAAGGAGAAGATGGCGAACCACAGCGGCAGTAGTAGGCACTATTGGGATCTAGGGGGCAGCGCTGGGAGTGCTATCGGGCCTAGCTCAGCTGTGGGTGCCGGGTCGTGGGGGGAGGCGTAGCGTGGTGGCAGGGGATACTACATATATAGTCGCGATTTTACTTTTTTTTTTTCACGTTTTTCTTACCACACTTGCATCAAACCGGGAAGGGGATCTGGTTGCGTTTAGCATGAGAGAAGCCACACACAGCTTTTTGGAGATTTGGTGGTGTTGAGGATTTTGTCCATTGAAGCATTCCAGAGGTTATAGGTTCAAAAATTGTTTGTTTTTTTTTTCTTTCTTTTTTTAATTTATTACACTATTTTCTCTGGTTTATATAGTCAAACCGCCACATAATTATATACACAAGAACAGTAGAGATTGCAGTGGAGCGTTCAGCCAGCCAAGCCGGCATTTAAGGCCTTGTTTCGTCTGGCGAAGGGAGGGGTGGCCGTGTGCGTGCTCTGTATGTATGTATACTCTGTGTACAAGTTGTGTACATGTACAAATACCCTACTCTGTACATGATAGACTGCTCATGGAAAAACGGCCCTGCAGCAACAGGCCTAGACCAGACCAGCGGGCTTCTTGTCTCTGCCATGCGCAGTCTCTTCTTTTCTTTTCCCTGCCGTCTAGAGTACCCTGTACATATTCGAGCAGCACAAGTATATCGCACTCTGCTCTCTGTACAACGAGCTTGCACGCGTACACGTACAAGTACAGCACACTCTTGTCTCAAGAGGCAGACTAGGAATAAATAACACACTTCAAAACACAATTCCCCTCCGTCGTTTTTGGGCTGCCAAGTCCGGCCCTTCGCCGCGCTGGTGCAGCACTCTCGATCGTGCAGAGATCCTGAAGAATTGTTTCCCTGCTGCCGCTGCAGAGATCTGCTCTGTTTGGTGCTAGTAGGAGGAAGGCGGTCAGGCGGGAAGCGTGTCGGGCCTGCGGGGGATTTCCGATACGTTCTGCCCGCAGGCCCCAAGAAAACGTGCCGTTGGGCGCTCGGTGCGGAGAAGTCTAGGCTTAGCATCGATTGGCGGTGGCAGCTCGGCGGGTACAGCTCTCGAAATGAGGAAACGGGGATCGGAGATGCGAAGTTATGTACAGAGTACTGCCAGACTCACACACCTGTAAGCACATTGAGCACATATTGCACATACAAGAACCGAGTACGAAGACACACATGGCAAGTACATACATTGCTCCGGACGGGCCCTTGGTCGCGCATATGCAGAGAAGCTGGCGGCATTTGTTGGCCCCCCACAGCGGCACAACAATATCCGACTCTGGCTCCGCAGCTGTATAAGTACGACGAGGGTGAGAAGCGTGTGGGATGCGATGGGGTAATGCGGTTATCGAGGCTACACAGAGCAGCCCGGCACCGACAGCAGCAGCAGCAGCGGCAGTAGTCGTAGTAGTAGTAGTGGCGGCAGTTGCAGCACAAAGGCGACGGCAGCATCGGCCATCAGCACCACCGGCCGTGGCAACAACAGAGAAGGCGCTGCCATCAGACCATGGCTTCGGCTTCCACCATTCCAGAAATCATTCCTGAGGAGGCCGCGACCGGCACTCTGCAAGCCCACACAGGCGAAATCATCGCCGAGGAGCACGACGACGATACCGACTCGGCCATCGGCGGCGACGGCGACAGTTTTACAACCTCACTCGCCTCCAGCGTGGTCGACTACAACTTCGAGAACGGCCGGCGATACCACAAGTTTAGGGAGGGCCGATATGTCTTTCCGAACGACGATGCGGAGCAGGACCGCGAGGACTTGAAGCATGCGATGGTGATGGAG
This sequence comes from Geoglossum cookeanum, assembly GCA_021527025.2. Lineage (NCBI taxonomy): Eukaryota > Fungi > Ascomycota > Geoglossomycetes > Geoglossales > Geoglossaceae > Geoglossum > Geoglossum cookeanum. The sequence continues at coordinate 41,153 of JAJDFF020000045.1, forward strand.
CTCACCGGCGGGGTTCTGCACTACGCGCCGATCGGGGACCATCCGCAGAGGGTGTTGGATCTAGGGACTGGGACGGGGATATGGGCCATTGATAGTATGCGGGCAACCCTTCCCTCTAATCCAATCCAGCAGAGCAAATAATCGTGTGATTTCTGCAATTTCTCACCATGCTCACCATACCGCGCGTCTCCTAGTGGGCGAACAATACCAAAGCGCTGAGGTTATTGGAACAGACTTGTAAGCCCGGCTGCCACCCAAGTTCCCCTCTCACTACTGACCTCAATAATCCAATCAGGAGTCCCATTCAACCCAAATGGGTCCCTCCAAACGTGCGCTTCATCGTAGACGACTTTGAAAGCCAGTGGGTGTACCCAAAGGACCATTTCGACCTTATACATGGACGGCATCTGGCGGTTGCTACAAGAGATTGGAAGAAATTGCTTAAACAATCCCTTGAGTAAGTCTACATCCTCGAGAAGGTGGGAAATTTAACTCGGATGGCGGTTCCCAAATGCCCCCTCCCCTTCTCCTTCTTCTCCTTCTTCTTCTCCTCCCCTTGCTGACATATAATGATCAGCCACGTCAAACCTGGCGGTCACGTTGAGTTCCAAGAAATTCTAGTCTTCGTTGAATCCGACGACGGCACCCTCCCCCAGAACGCCACCCTCCGCCAATACTACCGCTACTTCGACACTGCCTGCACACGCATCGGCATCGATCTACACGCCCCCTCCCACCTTGCGTCCTACTTCCGCGACGTCGGTTTCGAAGACGTGCAAGAAAAGGTGTTCAAAATCCCGCTCGGCACATGGCCGAAAAACCCACAACTTAAAAACATTGGCTTATTTCAGCGGACGAACTTTCTGGATGGCCTACAAGGTATTAGTCTGAAGGCTTATACGACGGTTTTAGGGTGGTCATTGGAAGAATTGGAGGTTTGGCTTGCGGAGGTTCGGAGGGCTATTAAGGATCCAAAGACTCACAGTTATTATTTTATGTTTTTTGTTCATGGGAGAAAGCCGGAAGTTAGTAGGGGAGGGGTGTGATGTGTGGCGTGTAATAAAAAAAAAAATTTTTGGATCGATCTACCCCTGTATAATCTATCAATCTATCTATCTACCGATCTATCTACTAAACCCCCCGCCCCCCCCCCCTCTCTCTCTCTCTCTCTTCCTTTACCAGTGCCATTCCCCAATAATAATAATAATAATAATAATAACAAAAACAACACAACAATAACAACCACAATTACTACTACTACTATCTCCCTCTCTCTCTCAATACAACAACAACAACAACAACAACAACAACAACACATCTAGGGGAAACAGAAACAAGGCGTTATTCTTCCTCCCCCTTCCCCCCTCTCCCCACGCTTTGGGATTCATTCGGGGTTGTGTGCGTTGTGCGTGTTTGAGGGACAATTAAAAAATTTTATATTTTATTTTTTTATTTTATTTTATGTTTTATTTTATGTTTTATTTATTTTATGTTTTATTTTATTTTATTTTTTATTTTTATTTTTAATGGGTGTGGATGTGTTGGATGTGTTGGATGATGTGTTGGATGTGTGTTTGTTTGTTTGTTTGTCCGTGGGTTATTTCTTTTATCCCATTTTCTTACTTTTCTTTATTTTTTTTCCTTTATTTCTTTATTCCCCCCCCCCCCACCCCAAAAAAAAAAAAGCCAATCTGTTGGATTGACAGGGTCAACCTTCCGTAGCAGCTGCTATTAGATTGAGAGTAAGTAGCACATAGTGCCGGGTACGTTCTTGGTGGTATGGAATCTGCTCTATTCTACCTATGGGGCCGTTCCGCTACTTATACTACATCAGCTAATCTATATGTGTTATACTATGCTATGTGTTAACGTCACTGTGCCATATTACTGACGAGGTCCGTGGTACTGACACAATCCCCCTCCCCGTCCGTCTACCTCTGACGCTTACCGGGTTCTGCCGGGTTCCGCCGCACTGATTTGATTTGATTCGATTTGATTCGATTGACTGACGGGGATTTATTTGATGGCGATGGCGATGGCGAGTGGTACATAAGTGCGTGCCTGGATTAATACGCCGAATTTTATTTTTTTTTATTTTTTTTATTTTTTATTTTATTTTTATTTTTGTTTTTTTGGGGGGGTTTTATTGTTTGTGGCTTTGTGGCTTTGGAGGAAAGGGGGAATTAATTAATTACTACTGTTATTATTATTGTTATTGTTATTATTATTAATTGTAGAATGCCAAAGTGAAAAAAAAAAAATAAATAAAAAATAAAAATAAAAATAAAATTTGGGCTCAGAATCATGCCTGATCCTGGGCGCTCTTGAAAAAAAAAATAAGAACGAATATGTTAAAATAAGAATAAATCAAATGAATGGAGGAGCTCCATAGCCCCCCCCCCCCACCCGACCATATATATATATTCTTGTAGCGCAAACTCGACAGACTGACTGTAACTTTATTATTTCTTTTTTTTTTCTTTTTTTTCATTCTCATTTTTTTTCTTTCTTTATCCCAGAAAAACTTGGCCCGGGAGTGAGCAACGCCGCCCTGTTGCGAGCCCGAGCTGGGGCGAGCACCATCATCAATCAGCTTGAGCCAGTATAATAAGGTACATCATAGCTGAACGTAGCAAACTTTGCGCGCCTCATGTGTTGGCAGCAGCAGCAGGATCAGGTGGTGGTCTCTCTGTGGTTCTAGGCTGGGTGGGTGGGTGGGTATATTTATATTATTATTATTAGTTGGGAATAATAGGGAGAGAGAGCTTTGTGTGTTGAGTGATAGATAGATCTCTGTAGTAGTATAACGTCAAGAACAATACGGGTCGCGCGGGAAAAAACAGCTCTTCTTCTTCTTCTTCTTCAAAAAAAAAAAACTGGAATTCGGTTCATGTACCTACTCCAGTTTTGAACCTATACGTCTTTTTTTTTTTTTTCAAAAAAAATGAAAGTATTTACATACTGGCTATAACTACGCTTATTTTGTTTCTCTCAAAAAAGAGTGCTAACTATTATAGTGGCTATCAATTATCTGAACAGAAAAGTATAAACACCATCTACTATGTGTTCGCTTTAAAGCTGTTTCCTCCCTCAATCTATTTTCCGAGCCTGACAGAAGGCTATATCTTTGTATTATAGGAATGCAATGACAGCCAAAAGACCTCCTAATCCAACAGTTCCAGCGAGCCTAGAAGTATATTGTTAGATCCAACAGGTCACATTCAGCAGTTATTGCGAGCTCGAGACCTACAGTGGAGACAGCCTAAATGCAGAAGCAGCGCTCTTGTTCCCACTTCCATTCCCATCTCCAACTATGTTATTGTATGTCGGGTTATTCTGATTGACGACAGTAACTATAGGCGCAATAGACGAGGTGCTCGCAACTCCATTAACCGTAAGTACTGTATACGATATCGTAATCGTCTTAGAGCTCAGAGCCTTTCCAGTAGGGACGACCACGCCTCCAGAAACACAATATGCTGAGTAGATGCTGGAAGCGCCCTGGAAGTCGACAGTATTCGATTCGCAATCTGAATTGATGCATGAAGATATAGCACTCCCAACGGCGGGATAGTTGTCCGCTCGACAAACGCAGTTGAAGTTGCTGCACCCTACAAAGCCCCATATATTTTTAGAGTACCCGCCGTTTATGCAGCCCTTTGCGCAGTTTCGAAGATCGGTATAGCCTGGGATATCCGTGAGTACCGGGTCGGCGCGCTTTTCAAGGAGAAACGCGGGCGATGGGAGGGAGGTGATCATTGCAAGTGAGCTTTCTAGAGCCATGATTCCTTAGAGGAGCAGTTGCCTAGGTTGTTCGCGGCTGGTAGATTTCGTCCGTAAAACTTATATGTCAGACAGATCTGTTGTCGCAGTACTTTATATGTAAAGACATAGGGGGTACCAAGGAATCCAGGCCCGTCTTGCAGAGACGCCCATATGCAGTGTGATATTGAATTGTCTCTGAAAATAGCGACCTTTATCCGCCACGATAGGTACGGTATTCCGCAAGGCTTGGGTTCTGTGGAAATTGGCCGGCGAGGCTGGGAGGGAAAAAATTGCAGACTTGCCACGCTTTACGAGGCTACCCCATCTTATGGTGGAAAGTTGGTACTCTCTGTCGCTCTCTCCATTTTTGGATCTGATAGGTCTAAGCCAGCTAGGATCCACAAAAGGCTCTGACCCAGGTGTTGACAATTAGGCGTTGGTGATCACCCGGCTCAGGTGCTGCCTCACCCAGATCACCCAGATCACCCAACTCACCCGGCTAAAGCGGCGTCACCTGGGTGAGCTGTGGGTGAGTGCAGGCTTGTGTTGCCAAATAGAGGGCCTTTGATCTAGTTCAGGTTAGCTTGCAATTCCAGTTCCGACCGCCCATATCAACGACCCACGAAATGATTGACTATGTGGACTACTTTGCATGCTGAATTTGGAAAACTCGAGCTGTGCTTGGAGCCAACTGTTAGTTTTCCTCCTTCTTACCTCTCCGCCGTTAATAAGGATGGATATACATGGACGTATTAAAAGATATCGCAAATTTACCTCTTTTTACAATTCCTTCCTGCCTAGTGATGGCTTTATCACCTTTTCACCGCCCATGATGGCCGTTACCCACTTTCTTCCTGACCGGATACTCCTCTCTGTCCATGCATCAATGGGTAGCGGTTCTCCATGCATCTGGCTGGAATGGCTGAATATATCGAGCGTATCCTCAGAGATCGCGATCAGCTGTGCTTGCCTAGCTCGTAACGGTAAATTAGCACAGAAGTTGGAGTACTGATGATGGCATAATATTGAAAGATTTAACCCACTTCTAGATCTTCGCATTGTGCTTGACCATAATGATGTTTTCGTCTACAACTTCGATTTAAGCGTTAAACCCAATTTGCTCCGGAACCCATCCCATCCGATTTCCGATTCCCCCGATCCCGCACCCGATTATTTCCGCCTGTTGCATGAAAAAGAGAGAAAAGGGAAGGGAAGGGGAAAAAAAGTGAAGAGGTGGTGGGGGAGGGGGAGGGGGAGTCCTTTGTTTGGTATCACATTTTTTTTCTTTCTTTCTTTCTTTCTTTCGGGGTTCTAGAATCGGGGTTTGGTTTGGTTTTGGGTTTGGGTTTGGGTTTGGTTTTTGGCTTCGGTTTCGGTTTCGGGCCTCGCTTTGTTTTCGAGGGCGAGGGCTAGATCTTTTTTTTTTTTTCTTCCGATTTTAAATTTGTCGCGGATGGGGTCGAGGGGATCGAGGGGGAGGGGAGGGGAGGACGTTTCGTTTGATCGTCGGGATTGGAGGTCTACGTTAAGTAGTCAGGTTCCTGAAATGTTTTTGGTTTGGCTGTCGTTGTTGTTGTTGTTGTTGGTTGACGTGGTTTTTTTCGTTTCGTTGCTGGCGGGGGCGGGGGGGGGGGTTGTCTGGGTCGGTTCTGCGGCGTTTGGAACACCCGTTGCATTACTTTTTTTTTATTTTTTATTTCACCCTTGTGCCTTAAGCAGAGACAGAGACGGACAGACTCCTCTACAGGAACAGTAGCAGTACAGTAACAGTACAGTACAGATATACTACTGTATGTATGTACTCCGTATATGCGCTCTATCATCCCATCATCATACGTGTCGTCCCTAGTTTATTGCTAATTCTCCTGTTTTGGGGGTTCGATTTTCACCTGACGTTGCATTGCTTTTGACGTGCGTGCCAGAAGCCATGTATGTATGTATGTATGTGTGTGTATGTGTGTGTGTATGTATGTTATCTCATGCGTCGCCGTGCATCGGCGCACACCGAAATTTGCTTTTCGGGCTGTGATCGATTTTGATTCTTTTTTCCACGTTTTTTTTTTTTTTTTTTTCCCTTTCTTGCCACGATCCGAGCGAATTTTCACATTGGCTTTTGCTTTTGAGAAGCTTTTGTTTCTGTGGCCACAGGTTTGATTGACTGATTGATTGATTGATTGGAGCTTTACGGTAGGTAGGAAGGAAGGAAGCCACTAAACTCCCCCACTAGCAGTTCCTACGCTCTCCGAACTCGGCCCCACTCCGGTGCACTAGAAGCACCTTACTGGCATCGCCTTATCAATGGGGCTGGACGTTTTCCCCACACTCACTCCCACTCTCACAATCCCACTCCTCTGTCCTCTTTCCTTTTCGTCCTTCCATCCTGCACGAGGTCACGGAGCCAGTCTGTTTTTTGCAACACGGGGGCGCGTATGACGTCCATTGGCTATGCAAACGTCAATTGCCACATCGACCACGCCACTACTAGAAAAAACCAAAGAAACAAAGCTGTATATCCTACTGGGCAAATAAGGTTTTGCATTGCCGAAACTGAAGGATTTTACCTTACCCTAATGGATCACATTCGGGAAGATGCGCGAGCAATAGGCGGGACGGGTTATTCACGAGAATCCAGTGGAACCAAATATCACATTCGAATCATATATAGGGTCTCTGCAAGTCGGGTAGGGGGTAAGGGTCTCGCCCGCGGCTGGCTCGCATGAGAGGGCAGTTTTGGAATGTGAAGGTGAAGGAAACGAACTTGGGAGCCCGTGCCCTGCAGCGACATAGCCGCTGGCCGTTTTAGGTCTTGTGCCACTTGGAATCGACCAAGCCTGACCCAAGCTGGTTGGACTCAACAATAAAAGGTACGTAAGGCCATAGGCGTCTCCTGCGTCACAGATCGAAGGGATGTGATGGACGATGGCGTGTAACCGCGATTGGCTCGGAACCAGTGGCGTGTGCTAAAACATGCTTCCGCTTCGCATGAAGCAGCAGTGGAAACGATAGATAGGGGATAGGGCCTGGGAAGAGGGAAGGGGGAGGAAGGGGAGGAGGAAGGGAGGAAGTTTGCTTTTGGAGCCAGGAAAGGAACAGATGGCCAGAAGTCGCAAAAAGGACGCCGTATCATGTCTGTCGCACGCCAGGGAGAGGCACACGAGCACGCCCCGGGCTGGCCCCGTCCTTAGTCATCCACGTCGCGCACCCGACCTCGGAAGCTTCAGGCTAAGGGAAAAAATAAAAGTTTATAAACCGCCCGACTAATCCCGACTTTCTCTCGGTCCTGTCCTCGAGCTGCCCCTTCCTGCCCTTCCTGCCCTTCCTGCCCTCCCCATTCAGTTCTCCAGAGCCTGTGTCCGCCTGCTACAAAAAAGAGCCAATTCGCCCCAGCCAGCCCACCAGCACCGTAGCCACTCACCTCGGCACCCCGTCGGTTCGGCATCCAAGCTATATACATACAGGCCCTGCTGCACCCCGCAACTGCGATTGTTGACTGTTTTCGTTGCGGACGGATAGACGCAAACTCCATAGCACTGCAGCCGCTACCTGCCCCTGGCCACAGCAATATATTGATTGTGCCTCCGCCCCGGTTCTCGAGATACCCGAATACGCAAGCAGGCTTGCCAAATCCCGCAATCCAGCGTTGCCGCAGGCTTGTGATCGTCCTCTTTCCCGTTACACGCGAAGCCCGGGAATCTCGAGGGCGCTGCTTAAAGGCTGAGACCGTCCACGCCGGGTTAGTTCAGCTCTGTTCGCTCCATTCACAGGCACAAGTCTTGATTATACTTTTCCCTTAACGCTACCATTGACAGTCCGCTGAACAAAGTGAGGCAAATGCTGCAGAAGATCTCACCGCCCGTGATCCGTCTGTCGACTGCAACCGCCAGAGCACTAGTGGGAAACTCACTGCTGCCGCGCACAATGTCGTCCATCACCTCCCCACTTAAGAACTCTGCCACTGCCGCTGCAATTTCGGCTTCCTCCTCAGAAACCTCGCTACCCATTACAATGGCGACTTCACATCCTCAACCAAGCCTCAAGCAGGTACCTCCGCAGCATCGCCCGCTTGCCTCAATGTGAGTTCAGTCCAGATGGGTCATTGATTGGCACACGGCTACAATTCGGAGAATTCGCTTACTGACAGGCCCGCAGAAGCAATGGCACCGACTTTGACACTTCACATTCCCCCGACGTCCGTCGATATCTCCGTACATATGGCTTGATCCCACCAAGCACTGAGAGCTACGAGATTCAGGCAAAGAGATGTATGCTGCTGCCGGCGCACCAACCCTTGCACGCCGCAAGGAGATGAAGCCAAAATGGTCCAAAAGCGAGCTGGGACTTACATTTGACAGGCCTTTCCCAGCTCGAACTAAAAACCGCGCCGATTGAGAAGTACCTATACCTCAGTAACTTGCGAAATAATAATGTGCACCTCTTCTACCGCCTGGTGATGGATCATATGAAGGTAGCTACTACCGAGCATCTGACCTCAAATTTTTTTTATTTTTATTTTTTTTTGGGTGGGGGACGCAGGGTCGGCTCACGTTGTTATTTTGTTTTTCTAGGATCTAACCCCTCTGATCTACACCCCCGTGGTTGGAGAAGCCTGCCTCAAGTGGTCGGAGATTTATCAGCAACCTGAAGGTGGGCGTTTTCATGCACTCCTGCACGTCAATATATTTTACTTTTTCGCTAACATACGGCCCAGGTCTGTATATCTCGTATGCCGATCGCGGGAATATCGCTTCCGTCCTCCAGAACTGGCCGCAACCGAAGGTTGAGATAACTGTTGTGACGGACGGATCCCGTATCCTCGGTCTCGGAGATCTGGGCATCAATGGCATGGGCATTCCGGTCGGAAAGCTTGCACTGTAAGCTGACCCTTTGGGGGAGACCTCTCCCTAAATTCTTCCTTTCCCCCACCCCATCTCCTCCTTCCTGGTAATTGTGCAGGCTGCTAACTCGCAGGACCAGTTACACTGGCTGCGCGGGTATACATCCTGACCACACACTGCCACTCACCCTCGACTTGGGCACAAACAACAAGGGCCTCTGGGAAGACCCCTTGTATATGGGCAGCCGAAGGGAAAAGGTGACTCCAGAGGAAGAACAAGAATTTCTGGATGAGTTGATGGCGGCACTTAGCGAAAAGTGGCCAGGGTATATATTGTCAAGACTTCCGTTACGCGTGAATTTAGCTAACGAGAAACCAGCATCGTAATACAATTTGAAGACTTCAAGAACCCGTTCCCGGCATTGGCTAGGTATCGAGATACATTTACTTGCTTTAATGATGATATCCAAGGGACGGGATCTGTCGTTCTTGCCGGAGTCATCAATGCGGTAAAGAGGACTGGAATTCCTGTAAAAGATCAGCGCGCAGTCTTTATGGGAGCGGGGAGCGCTGGTGTTGGCGTGGCCAAGCAGATCGTAGAATTCTTCATGAAGGAAGGGCTTACCGAGGATGAAGCTCGGAGGTGCTTCTGGCTGGTTGATACCAAGGTATATTCATAGCGCATAACCCCCCTCCCATTGAAACCCTGATGAATGCTAATACCTGGATGTAGGGCCTGGTGACAAATGACCGGGGTGACAAGCTCGCGGACCACAAAGTCTACTTTTCCCGTACAGATAACGAAGGAAGACAAATCAAAACTCTTTCCGAGGTCGTCGAATATGTTAAGCCTACTATCCTTATGGGCCTCTCAACCATAGGTGGAATCTTCGACGAGCACATCCTCACCCGGATGGGCGAGATGAACAGGAATCCTATTATCTTCCCACTCAGCAACCCGTCATCGAAGAGCGAGTGCACGTTTGAAGAGGCAATGAGACACACTGGGGGTAGAGCACTGTTTGCTTCCGGATCGCCATTCCCGTCCCTCGAGTACAACGGAAAGACCTATTGTCCCGGCCAAGGTGCGTAAAAAATAGAAATAAAAAGCACCACTCGGGGCTTTACTTGATACTTTTCTCCTAACAATTAGTAGGGAATAACATGTACGTCTTCCCTGGTATTGGTCTTGGAGCTATCCTCTCCAAAGCCGTAAATATCACGCAAGAAATGGTAAGCCACCCACCATAGCTAGAATTTCACTTGCGTCCGATCGATCTCTAAAACGAGAAAAACAGATTTACGCATCCGCTGTCTCGCTCAGCACATCCCTCACCCCTGAGGAAGTCGAACAGGGCTGGCTCTACCCTGAGATCAGTCGTATCCGCGATGTTAGCGTGATTGTCGCTCGCGGTGTCATCCGTATGGCCCAAAGCCAGGGCCTCGATCGTGAGCTCATGCTCCGTGACCTCTCGGACGCTGAGCTAGACCGCTACATCCAGTCTAGAATGTATGATCCTAAGGCCCAGAAGGAGCTCGTGGAGCACGAGCTCCATGCGCTATCGCCCAAGAAGGCAAACGGGGTTGTCCATCATCTTTGAGCGTTTTCAGTACCTAAAGGCGAGAGGGAGGTAGGCTGGGGGCAGTTTTTATTTCTTCATCCTCTCTCCCTACGATCACTAGTACCTTTTCACACCTGCTCTTTTCCTTTTTTTTTTTTAATCATAGACGGATGCAAAGGAGAAATATGGCTGGCTGCGGATAATGCAGTCGGCTCTCCTACTAGAATGGAATGAAGGCAAGAGAGGTGGTGTTTTAGAAATACAAAGAATGAATGAATGAGAGATTTTGAAATGGATTGCAGATACCCCACCCTTCTTAGAGACTCTTAATTTTCCCCACGTGTTTTCAAATGTAACTGGAATGCAGAGTGCAAAACCGGGGTAGTTACACTATACATACATTAATATTATTAAGAGACGGGTGCTTAAATTTATTTTGAAATCGATTATTTTTATTTTATTTTTTCCATCAGTCACACTCGCCTTTTACCCCACCAATTAAAACTCTGTGAGTCTTGTGTACATACGTAGATAAGTTTGGGGGGGTATGAATAGGGTTTTTGTGTTTTTTGTATTAAGGGGGGGAGGGTGTGTGATCGGTGAGGAGGAGGAGGGTGATGGGATTAGTCGTGCGGTATAAAAAGGTTGCGGAGTAAAACAAAAAAATAAAAGCCATCGAACGTAGTATGTACTTGTACAATTCGTTGTTGAGCGTCAATCGTTGATAACTCTCAAGTTCCTCCTTGGACTTAATAATACTCCCAAAAAACTCGGTTCCTGTCCTCGCATTAAATCAGAAGTACTACTACCCGCTACATTGGCTGCATCTCCCTGAACCTGCTGCTGATATGGGGTGCCCTGCTGCTGCGCAAGGGATCTATATCGGTCACTCGAGCTGGGTGTCGCGTCGCTAGTCCTCCCAGAAGGAGTGGCAGGATCTCCCGGGCTCCAGCCCCCTGGGACGACCCTCTTAGATCGTTCCTCGTAGGAAGCCTGTTGGGTTAGGGCGACATGGTTTTTGTAACGCTTGAGCTGGCGTCTGTAGACCCAGGTACAGAAAGCGAAATAAATGGCCAGAAAAAAGCAGAAGACAGCGAGGACTCCGGCGATAATGGCGTCTTTGTTTGGGCCACTGTGCCCCGGTTTGCTGTCCCCGCTGGCCGTGGCTGTGGCAGTTACAGTGATTCCTGGCTGGGTGACAGTGAAGGTTGGGGGCTTTCCAGTCTGCAGAGGGCCAGCAGTAGGGGATACTGCAGGTTTGGTGACAGTCGCTCCGCCAAAGCTGTTTCCACCGATTACAGATTGAACAATTTGAGGAACCCGATAGCCACAGGAGGCACTACCCTGACCAGGGGTACCCTCGTTGCTGTCGCTCAGTGATGTGAACGACGTATTCCAAGTCAACTCGGAGAGGTCGAAAACGTAGATGCCGGGACTATCGCAGCTGAGACTTTGCCCTACGTAGCCTCCTACAACGATCATCTGCGCATTCCAAATGTCGCAGGTATGTCCTGCTCTCGGGGGTGGATTAGACTGGCCGCTCATGCTCACGTTTATCCATGTGAAGGATGGGACGGTGAGAATCCACATGTCGTTGTACTGTATCTGACTCCCATAGGGGACAAGGTTCTGTCCGCCGTACATATATATCTCGAAGCTAGACCCGTCAGCGGCTGACGCCACCACGGCGCAAGGATTTACACGGGTGCCGGGAGTGGGACCGCTGGTTGCTTGCTTGTACCATATCGAGTTTGCTATATCATAGATATCTACAATATTCATTTCGTTCTAGTGTCAGAGTGGGTCAGCCCAGAGAATCCACAGCGGTAGCGGTGGGTGCTGAACTGACGAAGGTGTCATTTGTCCCCCCAGCCATTCCAACTATGATCCCTTGTCTGCCAAAGCCAGGGATATATTCCAAAATGCCGTCTGCTCGTTCCGGAAAGCCAGCGCTTTCCTGTAGGCCACCTCGAGTGATATTTCGCCAGATACCCTCGCTTGATGCAGCTTTTCCACCTGCTAATTCTTCGATACCGTCGTTTTGGAAACCAGGGAACGTGAATTCAAGCAGTGACTTGAGGTATACACGGGGAATCGATTGCGACCACCCCTCTGTAGTATAGCCGTCTAGGTGGCCTCCCAAAAAATACCCCCTTCCGAGCTCAGGAATGCTGCATCCAGCGCCTTCAGCTGCACGCTGGACGGGCTGACCTCCTGGGTCCGAGCCATTTCCAGCGGATGTCGTTGGGTTTGTGTGTTCTTTCCAAGAAGACGACCCCACGTCATACTCCCACAAGATGAACGACGTAGGGACCGTTGGTGGCTTGTCAGAGAACAAGCCTCCATAAAGGAAAAGAGAATGATTCGAGTGCCATAGATAGCCGTTCGCAACGGGAGGGGGGCCAGACGGCCGCTGGAGTCCGCTCAGAGCAGGTGAGGCGGTGTTGAAATCATCAATTAGGGATAAGGTAAGAAAATCGTTATCTGTGAGATGAGATTGTTAGTATGGAGATTGCTTGTTTAGGGTCGCCACTTACTCCATGTGTCAGTCGATTGCTTTGCTTCCCTTTTGCTTTGTCCACCATATATATACAGTATACCGTTAACGAGCGCGCCTACGCGCTTTGTCAGACTGATTCTTTCTAATCCTCTTCAAGGATAGGCCGTATACTCACTCTGATGACTCCACCTTGTGCATGTGTCAGTCGGGCTATTTCCTCTTCTAGCAAGCTTCCCGATCCGCATGTCCTTCCACTCCTTTCGTTTCGTAACTCGACCCACACTGGGATAGCGGACTGATGGCGATAGCCATACACAAGGAAGAACCAATACAAGAAGGGAAATGAAAAGGATAAATCGCGCTCGTGATGGAAATACGGATGGTGGGGAACTGGATCCTGATGTATATCTCTGTGATAGCTGGTAGGGGAATAGTTTCTTGAACCATGGAGCCACAACACCCTCGTGCTGAACACTCCCCGCTGCAGCTGTGATGGAGCATGAATCTAGCGGGTGTTCGATCCCAGCCTCTTTGAATGTAGACGCTCGCCGGACGGGCGCTTGTTCTAGAGCGGATGCTTGCCCTTTCCCGAGCAAATGTTTAGTACCCCATGGCAATTGCTCTCCCCGACTGTGCAGCTCTATTGGTGTTGAGTTTGGGTTCGCTGTGGCTACCTCTGAGCCTATCTCCGGTATGGATGGCCTCTCCCCCTGGCGGTCTACTTGTGGACTTGGGGATTGCGCGACATCATTTTGAAGCTGGGAATTCGTGCCACCTTCTATTTGTGACTGCGTAAGGTGAAAAGCCGAGGACTGGGAAGTCATTGGCTGGGCGTGTACGACAGCTTTAAGATGGCTGCGGTTGGGGATATCGGGCTCCTTCCCCCCCACTGTGTCGGGTTCTACCCTCGTCCCCCCTACCCGCTTGTCCTTATAGTAGATCTCTTGCCCCAGGAGTTTCCCTCCACCAACAGCTTCGGTTAGGTCATTCTGGTCCTTAACCATAATCGGGGACAGCTTTCTAGGACGCCTTTTGCCCTTCTCTCATTCTCATCGTACGAATATCAAAAAAAGGCCGAAGGAGTCGTACGTTGTCTTAGTAGCTCGTCCGAGGAACCGAGCTAACACAGTAGATGTTGTTCCCGGGCTAACATTGCTATGACGTCCCTTGCCACAAACCTCTATCGGGAAAGGGCAAGATGATCGTAAGGACGTGCAGTGCTATGAAGTCAGCCTTCCTTACAGGGAAACGAACGCGAAACAAGGCTTAAGAAGCCTGCAAAACACCTGGCCGGCATGGTAGCGGCTCGTTCGTATTATTTGGTGTGGCTCGGGGGTTCGGTGCGTAGTCGATATGCAGTGGTTGGTGGCGGAGGTTTTCGAACCCAAGGGTCGACGTCAAAGCGACTGACGTCATACCTCACATCAATTATACATAACATATCGACATCTTTTATCTGGTAATAGTCATTAAATAACATTTTGGACTCTAATAGTCGGGTTGCTCTCGGGCTCTCGCTGCGATTCGGCGTCAGGTTTTGCATTGCTATCATCCTTAGTAGTTGGAAGCGTTCTTCCCGCTTTGGGAAGTACGAAGGTGACAAAATGAAGCGATATTTAATTACAAACCCAAAGGCCTTCTCATTAGCTATCCCTAGGAAATGGGGGAATCTTCAAGGTACAGATCCTCCACGCGAACCGCCCCCAGATTGTAATTCCATTGCATCACATTCCTAATACGACCTCTCTATGCCTTGGTTGCAAATGCATCTGGGAAGCGCTTGACATTGTCTTCAATCTTGCCGTGGCTGCTGAGGAATTGGACGTAGGCACCGTCGACTTTGAAGCGGCCCTCAGCACGTTTCTCGAGGTACTCCTCGCGGCGGAGGGGAGTGAAGCCCCAATTTTTAGAGACGATTATTTTCTGGCGGCCCGGGAACTTATATTGTGAGCGGCGAAGAGCCTCTATGGCTGTTGCACGGTCTGTTATGTAGGGTACTCTTAGCAAGATGTAGCGTGGTGGAATTGTGGAGAGCCTTACGGTTATCTCTGGTTCGTACACTGAGGATAATCTGACCGATGTTGACGCGAGCAACTGTACCATTAGGCTTACCCCAAGCGCCTCGCATTCCAGTTTGCAGTCTGTCGGCACCGGCACAAGACAGCATTTTGTTGATACGAATGACATGGTATGGGTGGGCTCGGACACGCATATGGAAACCTTCCTTTCCGGCGACTTTGACAAGATATCTATATGTCGTATATTTAGCATACCTCTCATCATTCTTGAAAATGATGTTCGCGCCGCACAGCCAACATAGCAAGGATAGAGAAGTGAGGGCTAGGCTCCATCGGCAGCGTAACATGCGTTCTTCCTTCTCAGTATGTCGGGGATGTCGCAACTCACTTGTTTGCACAGATACGTGCTGCCTCCAGCGCTTCAGAGCTCAGCTGTTCATACTCATTCGATACAAGGTGGACGCAAAGAGGGAATTCATCCACGTTTGCGCGCTTGCGGCCGAGATCGAAAATTCGAATTTTAGGATCAGGAACACCACGGTTGAAGCGGGATTTAGGGTATGGCTGTGGATAACAGATGTCAGTAAGGTGTCAATAAAGAACTTGAAGACACTGAATTATGAGAGATTGCTGCGACTTATGGAATAAGAAGCATGTTTGTCAGGCACCTTCTCAACTAGGACGGATCGCAACACACCTTGTTCTTGCAGTAACGATAACATCTAGCTGGACGACGTGCCATTTTGCGTGTTACTCACAGTCTTCGCAGCTTTAGTGATTCTTGATTCTTGTTGTGAGGGGAGAAAGTGCTAACAGCTGAGGTTGCCTCGTATCTCTCTTCGCCCGCCACTAGCGCCTATTAGAAATCAAAATGTTGGCTTCGATTAGAAATCAGCAGTCAAGCGAGCGAAATAAGGATGGATTAGGGCTAACCCGCCACAAATTCACCGTTGAAAGTCTACTCTATAGAATCATATGAAAAGCCAAGGCAGCATGAATGCACGTTTGTTCATATATTTTCCATGCGTCTAGGTAAACATAGAAGAGCGGATTAACCGCCGTCACATTGCATCTATGTTACACTAAGGAACCGTAGCACACCACCAAACTTCACTCCATGCTCTACTAGCCGGGCTATGTGGTAGCGCCAGTCAAAATATCGGAGTCACCAGCATCGAGAATAGCCATCGTGGAACATCTAAACAACTTCCCACATGCAGTTCCTAACTCAATCTAGTGGGATATTTGTTAGCGCATATGATATACCCTCCAAAGTCTTACAGGAAGACCTTTTCGCAGGGTAAGCCCTATAGACTAGTGATGTCTGGTCGTTGGGCTGGGGATGAGAATTTATGTCTGAAGGAAGAGTAGCGGCTCACATTGTTGCCAGCGAAGTGATGGACGTTGGTCTTTGAAAGCATGGAATAGTCTAGCGGGCAGTCAGCGATTTGAACAGTGGTGTATATCACACGAGTATTCATACACTCGAGTTCACTCTTTCGTAGGGGAGGGGTATTGCCAGCGATGATGATCAACTTTGCCTTCCCGGATCGGAGGGTCTTGAGCGTAGACTTGTACCCGAGGGTAACTATCATGAAGGTATACGGTTAATTCCACCCTTGTATTGATATAGCTTTAAGTCGAGAGTGAGATTGTGAGCACACCACACCTTTTCCAGACTTCATCACCAACGCCAGACGCGAGTTGATGCTGTCTGCGGTTTTCTTTGCCTTCTTTGTCGGTGCCATCGTTGCGCTTTAGAGAGAGGGAAGAATTCCAAGGGTTGAGCGCTCCGGGTCTATGGTGCAGAGAGGAACAGTTTATTGAAGATTAGCGATTGATCAAATGTGGGAAAAGGAATGCCAAGAAGGGGGGTTGGCCCTAGCGAGTGATGGGCCAATCACTAAATTTGAATTTTATATTCCCTTCATTGGCTCGACTTGGGCCACGTCCAAGCGGCCAACCTTAACCCTGAGGGAGGGTAATGTCCAAGGCTGGGCCGAAAATTTCGAAATAAGAACATGCTCCCGGAATTTATAGACGAAATTACTTTACCAGTCTGACCGGGTCTCCCTTAACACCATCTGTTTTGACGTTCCGGACTCGTACCACGTATGCTGTGTCTGTATGTAGAAATTACTTACGTGCAACGTACGTGTTGTTACCGAAGCAATACCACACTATATTACGGATTTTACGCCCGTAGGAGCTATAACCTTTATCTATCTAGCGTAAGCAAAGAAATCCAGGAGATTCGCTCATCCCCAGACACCGTGCCCTTAGGAGACATCAATTCGAGCTGCCGCCATTACGTTCACCACGCCGAGCCGGAATCCCAGCTGGTTCTCGATACCGCCTCTTATTTTGTCGACATTGCTCCTCACCTTTTACTACCGAACGCTAGATCTGTGATCAGGTAGCGCAACGCTAAATAGCAATGTCAACTGGATTGAGAAAGCCACCAGTACCGGGCGGTACGCCAGGCCGGCGTGGTCCTACGAGTCCCTCTGCCTCCCCATCCGTCCCATCACGTTCTCCGACTCCGGTTTCGAGCGCCCCGACAAATGGGGTGGCCCGGACTAGGTCAGTTAGAGGATCGACTACAAGCACACCTATGTCAGCTCGTGCCGCTGCAAAACGTCCAGCGGGAAGCCTATCTAGTCTTGGTTCCATTAATGTATCGTCGACTTCCGGAGACGCTGATGAAGACGATGCGAAAGCCGAAACAGTAGCAGTGATTGAGGACCTGAAGGGTCGACTAGGGAGGGCCGATGCCGCTGCTGAAGAATGTCAGAGACAACTTGAGGTTGTCCAGTCACGACTTGATGATGCGCTAAATGAACAAGCACGGCTAGAGGAGGTGGTTCATGAGAGCAGCGAAAAGATCGAGGCTCTGGAAAATGGAAAACGGGATGCGCAGAGACAGGCTAGGGAGCTGGAGAGTATCTATGAGGCGGAAAGAGTGGCGATAATGCAGGAGAAAGAGGAGATGGTTGGTCGGGAGGAGGAATTGCATTCGGTCATACAGAGATTGAAGGATTCGTTAACTCAGCGGGATATGCGAACTGATTGGAATGATAGTAGTATTTCTCGGACGTGTACAGTCCCCAGTGACTTCCTCTATCGAAATAATACTGACTTTCATTTCATAGCGAACAATTCATCTCCCATCGACCGAGATCACTTCGCACCGCCTTCAGTTCCTCAACGTAGCAACTCAAAAAACAATTCGAAGCTGCTACTTCAGAAGGACAAGCTCATCGAGTCGCTCCGTCTCGAGCTCGCAGAAGCACAGATTAAACTCGTCGAGTCTGACAACCTTGGCGGTACCCGGCTTCAAGACTTAGAGAAGCAATTGCTTGAGACTCGGATGGCTAATGCGAGGCTGATGGAGGACAACGAGAGTTTCCAGCTCCTCTTGGGAGAAAAGACCCTTAATGGGGACTTTGCGAAGGCAGATTTCATGCAGATGCACCACGGTCACGGATCCCGGCCCAACTCAAGTAGTGGTCGTACCAGTGACAGAAATTCTAGTGGACTGGGCTCTAGTCTTGCTGATGAGTTGGAATCTGCCACGGAAGGCGAGAGCGAGAATTACCGTCGTCTGGAGGCCGAAGCTAAGTCACTCAAAGATCAGAATAAGGCTCTAACGCTTTACATCAACAATATGATCGGAAGACTTCTTCAACATAAAGATTTTGAAGCGATTCTCGACAAAACACCAAACCTGCTGGCTAGTCCGAATGCCGCTAGCGGTCGCAGCGGTGCCAACACTGATAAAGAACTTCCTCCCCCGCCCCCAAAGCCGGAGGCCGGGCAATCAATACTTCAGCGCGCTAAATCGGTGGCTATTGGCACCGGCCGGGTACGTCCACGGCCACTCTCCCACATGCCCCCTCCGACAGCTGCCCCTTCGATGACCGACGATCCATCAACTGCTCCCAGCATCCCTCTCGCACGCTCTCAGTCTCTCCGTGGTGGGGCTCACAAGCGCGCGAATTCCGAGTGGTCCCATCCGGCGGCCGTCGTGAATCAGATGTACCGTGGCCCTTCTCCTGTGCCAGGCCCCACTCCGGCCAGCCCTGGTGTGCAGACTCCGCGTGCTCAAACCTCATTTTTTGCGCCACCGCTACGTGAAGGCAACCCCAACGCTGCGGCCCGTGTTCCATCAGCCTCATCGCAACACCATCCCAGTGGCAGCAGTTCCAACAGTACGGTATCGGATTATAGTGGTGAAGTCCCCTCGCCACCACACTCACACGCTTCCGCCTCGTCATCCGGAACGGCTGGGGGTAAAATCGAGGGTAACAAGCTACGGCCGCTAAGGCTCGTGCAAGAGAATGCTGAGATAGGGACTGGAAGTTCTAAACCACCTGGACTAGTCAGAAAGGGCAGTGATGGCTGGGACCAGGCAGGTGAGGATAGTATTAAAGGGAGGGGAAAACGGAATAGTTGGATTGGGTGGTTTTCGAGGGGGAAGGATGAGGAGGGTGGTACTAATATAACTACTGAGCCTGTTAAGGAGGAGAGGGATTTTTGATTTTAAGATGGCGTGCGAGGAAAACCATTCGCATTGTTGTAATTCGAGCTTATGGCTCGGAGTTTTATTATTTAACCACTCTTGCATGGAATAGCTAGCAAACTCTTTCATCTCTTTTTTTATTTTTATTCTTTTTGATGCGAAACTGGCTTTGGGTTTGGTTCTTGTGAGTTCTATCAGTAGTGTAACTTTTATTTTTATTTTTATTTATTATTATATTTTGTCTGGGCGGCTAGCTTATCTTATATTCCTAACAGAGAACTTCGGCTTAAAGATGGGCTTCTTTAAATTTCTTCTTCTTTTGATCTGTGTGAACAGACGGACAAGTGCTTGAGGAGGGAGAAGGGATTCAATGAGTTTTATAGATGAGATTTCATGGGAAAAGAGTTGCATGTATGTACGTATGTAGCTTCTTCTCGTTGCAGTTTGAGAGTCCGTAGGAGAGAGAGAGAGAGGATTTGTTGAAGAATAGTTCGCATTGGGTTGCTGTCTCACGCACGCTCGTTATTGACTGGTCTTTTGGTATGATGAAATCTAGTAAGCCGGAGAAAGAAATATAATGATATGATGCTATATGAACCCCCCCCCCCCCCTAAACCCTTTATCTAGCTTGAATAGTAATGGTCTATAGAATACATATATTGCGATTACAGTTCATCCTTCACCGCTTGCGGAGACGAAGAACCCGCCTCAGGTCTCCCGCTGTCCTTCCGGAGATCCACCCCATTTTTCTTGCGCCACTTCTCCCACGTGGCCCAGAAGTCCTTTTCCATGCCTTTTTCCATTTGGTCTGGCAGGACTACTTTGTATTCCACGTGTAAAGCACCGTACTCCCCTTCTTTGTGTGTGTTGTCTTCGTACCAGATGGGCATGCCTTCGCCTTTGATAGTTTCGACAGTGTTGGGCTGGATAACTTTACCGCGGGGGCGGGAGAGGTGGACGATGTGGCCATCAAGGTGGGTGAGGTTGCGGGACCAGTCGCCGAGCCAGGCTTCCCGGAGGGAGAGGACTTCCTTCCAGAAGAGGTCGGGGCCTTTGCGGCGGAAGAAGGTACCATCGACACGGGATTCGTCGTCGGCGCCGAGTTGAGGAGGTTTTTCGTCGAGATGAACGATCATGTCTCCAGCGACCCAGTCAGGGCTTGCGTCGGCTTCGTTTTCGAACATGATACGTGCGCCTCGCGGGGTGCCGCGCTCGATGTGTAGGTTGTGATTTGTAACTTTCCTTACGACCCTTGACCCGCTGCAAACATGACATGCGTGTTTTATCTTGTTACCCTTTCCGCCGCATGCATCACACATCACTTGCATCTGCTGGATAATGGGTCCAAATTGGTGTTTCTGGATCACGATGCCCCTCCCTCCGCACTGTCCACATGTTTCTACTTCCCCATCTGCGCTCCCCGAGCCCTCACACTCCTCGCAGATCATCTGTTTTTCGACGCTAAACTCGACATCTTTACCATTGTAAAAATCTCGTAGTGGTACGTGCACGCGCACTTCCATATTTGGGCCCCGACGTTGTCCACCGCCGTAGTGCCCTCCGCCACCGAAGAAACGGGAGAATAGGTCAAAGGGATCGTGTCCGCCATGCCCGCCCCCGCTTTTGTGTTGAGCGAGGCCTTCGTGGCCATACTGGTCATAGATGCGCCGAGTTTCTGCGTTGGAGAGTGCATCATAGGCTTCGGAGACTTCGACGAACTTCTGATGTGCTGATTCGTTGCCACTATTGGGTGTGATTAGCGGGCTGTGGAGGTTAGGTGTGGGAGGCTTTGTGTGCACATACGGATTTTTGTCCGGGTGGTACTTCTTGCTCAATACACGGTAGGCACGCTTCAATTCCTTGTCTGACGCTTGTCTGTCGACCCCTAGAAGCTATAGACTCGTAAGCCCTGAGAAAAGTAGAATGCGCAATTGGCTAAGGCAAGCAAGCACGATGCAAGAAGAAGAAAGTAAGTGTCGAAAGACTTGTCGACCCGCACCTTATAGTAGTCTTCTGCGCAAAGCACCAGCGGCACAACCACGAGTAACAGCAACGTGGAGAGGAATAGCATGTTGCGCCGCTTCCGGAAGAAAGGGAATATGGCGTCAAGACGCCGAGGAGCTGGATATACACCTTGGTGGCTGAGAATGGGCCAGATCAACGAACTCCGATGCTACAGCGGGAAGCTTGGGGAAAACTGCGGGAAGGGAGTTGAGGCTGAGAATATTTCTCGAAGACACCAGCGTGGCCCGTACCGGCGGGCGGGAAGCGAATTGGGCCAAGAGCCCAGCCAAGCTTATTTCAGGATATCGATACACGGTGTCTTTCTCTGCCTTCTGCCTTTTGCGTTGGGAGATGGAACATGGGCGATGCAAAGTTGTGCTGATGCGGGTCATATTATTGGCCTCTTGGATACGGGGAGGTGGAAGAATACTGTACGGAGTACGATATACCTGTGTGTACTCTGTACATGTACGCTCTGTACGTACTTGTTCGTCCCTGTTTCTCTGGTTCCTGGCAGCTCGTGACTGGACGGTCCAAGCGCCCCTCTCTCGCGTGCCAGAACGCGACCGTGACCGCGTCTCACCGGAATCAGCAGTTGAAGCCTCTGCATCACCAATTGCTTCTGCACAACCAATTGCTTCTGCACATTCTTACTTCCCGCTTCGGCCACGCACTAATTGCTTTGTGATATGCTATGTCATTGTGCTGGTGTATGGAGGTCAAGTCTTTTATTATTCAAGGGGTCGGCCAGTGCCCATTACTCCAGGTGTGGCGTTGCTGACGAATACAGTGTGTTGCTACAGATAGCCAGCCTGCCCTAGATTGCTCTTAAACCTTTCATGAATAGAGTTGCTGTTCCTTAACGATACCCATACATAGCCGTCGGCTTCTTTCGTGGATCCTAGTTCCTCTCATTTCTAACGCGGGTCGATATTTTTTGGGCCCTATAATCCAACATGACCTCTACGAAGTCAGCTAGAGGGTTGGCGTCTAGATCGTCAAAAAAAGCCGGTGAACGCGCTACTCTGCGAAACTTAGAGCCAGAAAGAAAGGGTGGCCGTGTGTCTGCTACAGGTAGTCGTTCAACATCGAGAAGGCGCGAGAACCCTGGTGCCCCACGCCGAGGGCTGGTCAACACGATTGACCTAGCCGGACAGAGCGACGGGTCAGGCAGTGGGGAGGCCGAGGAGTCGAGTGCAGAGGCAGATGATGAGGATGATACTGTCTTGTCTGTCCCGCGACAACTGGCGACATCCAAGGGAAACGGAAATGGAAAGGGCGTTGATGCGCTTAACAGAGGCCGCCAAAAGGCAGAAGGGTTTGTGCCTGATCGCCCACCTGGTAGACTATGGCTGGATCACGTCGCTGGTACGTGAGTGTTGATATTAGCCGCCACTGTGATTGCCCTTTACTCTTTCTCTTGTTTCGTGCTTTTGGGGCAACCTTTGGAAGCCACCTACTATTTAACCCTTACTTGGTGCCCTGGGGGCCCTCCGATGGCCCCTCGTCGGGCAACTTTTTTGGTTTAACCCTTTTTCACCAAGTATCGGGAGTTGGAAGGTTTAGGCTGATAGGAGAACTTGAGTTTATCGCATAACACACTTCGTTCCCTCCCGATGTTTTAATACTGCGTTATCTTCTGTCAACAGCACTTCTCTATTCCGCGTCTCCTCCAAGTCCACCTCTTTCCATCAGGATCTCGATTGAACGAGGCTTTCCCATCTTATCGCCATTATATTTTTTTCCCCCGAAATATCTACGTCAACCCCCCTATTCATATATATTACCGCTAGTCATAGGCCCACTAACGGCGGCACGTTCTATAGTGCCTACTTCGAGCCAGGTCTCCACAAGCACGCCAAAGAAACGCCAGTCTATCTTGCTAACCTTCCGCGACTCACCTCGAACTGTCAAAACACGCCAGAGCTCCCTTAATTCGTATTTCGGTGGCTCGGTTGCAAGTACGACACGCGCAGCGCCAGCGCCTAACCGCAGCAGATCCGGGGCAACAACTAGCAGCAAAGCTAATCAATCGAGAGATTCTTCTGCTACTAAGGGCAAAGCCCCAGAGTCTAAGGATGCAAGATTTGGTTCTCCAGTGTCTCGCGAGCCGGGAGCGAGTTCCGTTAGTGATTCAAGTTCCGATGTAGTAATAACTAGTGCAGCCAAGTTCCACCCTCGAAGGGGCCGCCCCACTGCAGCCGTTCGCCCGGACACCGACTCTGAATCTAGCTATACAGACAAAGAGAGTGGCTCTGTTAAGCTCCTAGATGATGATGAGAACGAGAACATGAAGGTGCCAGCTCCCAAACGTGGAATGGTTACCAAAACGAAGGTCCTGCAAACTACCTTATTTGGCAGCAAGGCGAGTACCGGGGGTGGGGAATCAGCAAAGGCTAAAAAGAGGAATCAAGATTCTTGGACATACAAGGGGGGGATTAATGAGGACCTCCCACCTCTGAATGACATTGGTGAGATCTTTGATGATATGGTTAAGAAGTTAGCGGGTTCTGGTATTAAAGGGATGGCGGGGCATTTGGGATCCCGCAAGCTCAAAGTTGCAACCATGTGCTCTGGCACGGAGAGTCCCATTTTGGCTCTTGGTCTTATTGCTGAGAGTAAGTATGGCTACCTAGGATTTTAAGTCTCAAGTTAACAGTCGCAGGTATGAAAAAGCATTTTGGCTTAGACTTTGAGATCGATCATTTGTTCAGTGCCGAGATTGTTCCATTCAAGCAGGCGTACATTGAGCGAAACTTTAGTCCACCCATCATTTTCCGCGATATCAAGGAGTTGATCGACTCCGATAGAGAAGCGTAAGCAATATCCGCGACCCTTCTGTAACATCGCTGACAACTGTAGAACTACTGCGTATGGTGCGATGGCCACTATTCCTGGAGACGTCGACCTGCTTGTTGCTGGATTTTCATGTGTCGACTTTTCTCAGCTCAATTCTCATAAATTAGATCTCAGCGATCCTGGAGAATCTGGCGATACCTTCCGCGCCATTCTCAACTATGCCAAGAAATGGAGGCCAAGCATTATTGTTCTTGAGAACGTCTCCAGTGCCCCCTGGGAGCTTATCAAGGGATATTGGCGATCTCATGCCAACTACTCCGCTGAGTGGCTAAGGGTAGACACCAAGGCATATTATATCCCGCACACTCGCATACGTGGGTATATGATATGTATAGACAATGAGAAGCTAGGATCTTCCAATGAGGCTGTAGGGAAATGGAAACGCTTTTTGGAAACCATGAAACGGCCGGCAAGCTGCCCTATTGAGGCCTTTCTACTACCGGAAGATGATCCGCGCGTACACCGGGGCAGAGAAGAACTATCGAAAGGATTGCGAGGTGGTGATAAAAATGCTCGTGAAGTTGACTGGACGAGATGCCAGGGCCGCCACCAAGACTACCGAGCGGATCTGCTCCTGGGATCCAAGAGACCTATGACCGGTTGGGAAGATAATGGGTCATGCAAGATGCCCGATTTTTGCTGGAACGACTGGGGAACAACGCAGGTCGAACGGATCTGGGACACGTTTGAAGTTTCGCTGTTACGGAACGCTAGGAGGGGATTCGATTCACAATACAAGACGTTCGTACCACCGTCTGCACTGGCGTTTAGTTTCCATGCTAATAATCGGAATCTTAGCCGCGTGTGGGAGCTATCCCAGAATATTGACCGTTTCACCGATACTACTCCATTCGGTATTACCGGTTGTATCACACCAACGGGTGTCCCCTACGTTACCATTCGCGGTGGTCCTATGATTGGGCTAGAGGCCTTGGCTATGCAAGGTCTTCCCATCGAGAGGCTCCTTCTCACTCGAGAGCACCAGAGGCAACTGCAAGACCTAGCGGGTAACGCAATGAGTACCACAGTTGTAGGCGCTGCAATGTTAGGGGCGCTCATTGTTGGCTATAAGGCGCTCGAACCAGGATATGGAGAAAAAATGGTAGTCGACATATCTAGAGATGTGACTAAGAATATCTGTGGAACGGACCATCTCGTCGAAGATGTGTTGGATCTTGCTACGTTTAAGGAAACGTCTGTTGCCTCCATATTGCGGGATGCCGGCCGCAGTTCCAGGCTGTGCCTCTGCGAAGGGCGAGCTTTGATGACGCCAAACCGGCTGCAGCAGTGCAAGCAATGCTACCACACTACTTGCCTGAAGTGTGGCGGTAATCCCAAGCATGACTACGCCCTTCTCCCGACGGACCTAGTGGATTCACGGATACCACCCGGAAAATTTGAAAACAGTCTTAAGGACACCCTTCCCATGAGGGTCAGGGTGGCTGGTATTTCAGGGAAGATTCTGGAAGACCTCAAGAATACATCCGACATAGAGGTCAAGGACTGGGCGCTATTAACTCGTGCAATCGAACCCGCTCTCGGAGCAGAGCTTCGTTTTCACTCTCTCAAGCGCGCCGAGGCTTGGACTGTATTTTACGAGTCGCCAACATCCAGGATGGAGCTTGTCCTCGATTCTCGTCAAGCGGAGTGGCGTTTATTTGCGAAACCGTCGAAGCGCGAGAACGTAAACAGCAACGTGCGAAAGCTCCTTGCTCGCCCCTTTGCTCGCATGAGGCCGATTGGGAACAACCTGGTTGATGGCAAATGGCAATTCTGTTTCCCGACCGAGCTCAACTTCAAGATCAAGATTGAAGGCAGAGGAAAGGCCGTGAGATCGTGGGAATCAAAATTGGGTCTGCAGGAACCCAAGTTCGCAGATAAGAAGCTATGGTCGACGCTTCATCTTTCAGTTGACGAGGAGACCGCTTCCCGTTTGGATATGGACATTTCGGGTGATTACAAATTTCTCCCGGATTGTGGAACCGCAGCGGGTTGCCTCCACAAGAGAATTGCCCTACAGGAGGGCGGAGACGATGATACAGCCCTCTTCCTCTTTCTCGACCCCTCACGCTATGGAAATCCTGTAGAAGACTACTTTGTCTTTTCGACCGATATCCGCCGCTACAACTATGGCGAACAACGGCCCATCGTTGCTCGGGCGGATCCTAGATGGCGTCCTCTACACTCTTTTAGTGAACAGACAGTTAAGTGCACGGCCGATGGTCAATGGATTCACATCAAGTCTGCTGAGTTCAAGACAATTTCATCCAACGCTAAGACTACGTACGCAACGCCATCCCCTGATATGAATATTGAGTTCGCGAGCAGCTCGTGTTCAGCCGCCAATGCCATCCTATCCTGCAAGGTTCCTCTTCCAGAAAGTGAGGAAGTGGGATGGACGAAGGGTGAATGGATCGAGGTGGATAAGCTGAGCGAGAGGACTGTCTTTTCGTCTTTTGCTTGGCTAACGGAGAGGGTTAGACACATAAAGGACTTTGGCACATGGAGGCCTGTAGATATTCCTCAAGATTTTGATAGGTGCCAAATTTGCGCCCCCAGCCCGCCGAAGGTCAAGTGGCGGCGCGTGGAGAAGGAGAAGCTCGAGCCGTTCGAAGATCCCCAACAAGCTGCTCCATACGAACGCGCTCTAAAGAATAGGCCTCCGCCTTTCCTGACCCATATTCGAATTGACGATAACAACCTAGGGCTTTTAAAGATTGGTCTTAACATATCGTCACTTATTCACCGAGCAGCCTCGAACCTTCCCCAGAGGGGATCCGCGTTGGATGTCGAGCTATCTTGGAGGCTAACTACTGACTATGTCCCCCCTCCTAGAGTTGTACTGCCGAAATTCGATCTTTGCAGTAATAAGAAGGATCCATCTTGCGATCAACCTCCACATTTCAAGATGGCTCTTCGCCCGGAACAGCTCCGGTCACTGAGCTGGATGAGGCGCCAAGAAGCTAAAGATGCCGCCCCTTTTAAAGAGGAGGAAATTGAAGAGGCTCTTCTGCCTCACCTAGGTTGGCGCGCCGAAGGTCGAGCCACCAAAAACATCGCCATTCGAGGCGGTGTGTTGGCTGACCAGGTAGGCTACGGCAAGACCGCGACAACACTGGGTCTCATAGATTCGCAATTCCCCGGCGAGGAGAAGTCACTGGGAGACATTCCGGGTAAAATACCCCTCAAGGCTACACTCATCATCGTCCCGCACACCTTATTAAATCAATGGGGTAACGAGATTAAGAAATTCCTTGGTTCGACGTACAACGTGGTCTCAATCAAAGATACACGGCAGCTGAGCGCACACAAAATCTCAGACTTCCAGAATGCTGACATCATTATCACCAACTGGTCGGTGTTGAACAACGAAAACTACTACACCAAATTGGCCCACTTTGCTGCCCTGCCAGATATGCCCTCTGGAACTGGTCGCGCTTTCGGGGCTTGGTACACTTATGCCCTACAACGTGTTGCAGAGCATGTGGACGTGTTAAGAGAAAATGGAGCAGACGCCCTAGAACAGACCCTAGAGGCCAAGCTGAAGTCATTCGAAAATGATGAAGAACTAGTCAAATATGTTCCTTCTAAACGACTACGTGGAACAGCATACCGGAAAGCACAACTAGCTAAGGCGGAAGAAGCACACAATCCCAAGTTGGGCGGAAAGCGCAAAGCAGATGATATTAGTCTGAGTGATAGCGAACTACCCCGAAGGAAAGCGCCCTCAGACCCATTTTTGCTCCGGGACGCCAATGTACGCAGGAACTGGAAACGGATGCAAAACCCCTTATTCCAAATGTTCCACTTTAACCGCCTCGTTGTAGATGAGTATACATATGTGGGTGGCAACGACCACACGAGCATCACGAGTTTGCAAGCCAACGTTCGATGGGTTCTCTCTGGGACACCCCCGCTTGGGGATTTTGCGGACGTCAAGACAATTTCAGTATTTCTTGGCATCAATCTGGGTATTGACGATGATGCGGTCGGCGTGATCCAGGCTCATAATATAAAGGCAATGGGAAAAGACCGTACAGGTAAGATGTACTCCGTATCAAATATCACCACCATTAGCGCTGAAGTCAAGTAGCCGTTGAGGAGTTTCAATCTTTTCGACAAGTACATTCGCCGGCATGGCATCAGCGACGCCATGAGCACGCTCAGGAATTCCTAGACCAGTTTGTACGTCAGGTAGGTTTGCATCCACCTCAAGATATATGCATTTTCGGTATTAATGAGGGCCAGAACATCGCTGAGATCGACGAGATCCCATTTGATGAAACTTTGAGATGCATAGAATTGCCAGCAGCAGAAAAGGCTATCTACATGGAGTTGCATCATCATTTGCTCTCCCAGGAAATGCGGATTCGTAAGGGCAAATCTAAGATGGAAAGCGATCGAGAGAAGCGTCTTAATCAGACTATTGGTGACAGCAAGACCCCCGAAGAAGCTCTCGTTAAGCGTTGTTGTCACTTCACCCTAGATGACCTGACCACTAATCGAGAAAATGCCACCCAGGCCTGTGATCTAATTGTGGCAGAGCGGGAAAATCAGTACCAAGATCTCATCTTGGACCTAGAGAAGAACCTGAAACTCGCTGTGTGGCTTAAGCGCCGCTGTGGGGATGACGATGAGCATTACGATGGGTGGAAGCGCAACGTTGGCGTCAATGCCTTCGGCGACCTCTCCGGGACAAAAAAGCTAAAGAAACTCATTCAACAGGCAACAGATAATTATGATGCAGCAGACGGAGACTTGTTCTATAAGGACGTTGATAAGGTTGAATTAGAGGAGAAAAAGATGGCCAAAAAGGCTGCTGCAAAAAAAGCAGCATCGGCGAAGAAGGCGGCGAAGAGGAGACGGGTCGACGGCAATGAGGGCGAGAATCCCGCCACTAACTATGACGACGATGACGGGAGTTCCGACGATATACGCCAACCCTGGCCCGTGACCCGGGCGGAGCACGTCCAAGCTTTGAGAAACTTAACTAGCCACCTCCGGCGTCTCTGCAAGGAGCTCGTATCCCGGATACGATCACTACGCTTCTTCAAGGTCGTCCGAGATCTGCAGCTAAAGGAATCAGGCCTTCTCGACGATAAGGAAACCCCGGCTGGTTGTGTCTGCTCAAAATGCAAGAGGGGCTTTCCTGCATCTATGCTTTCTGTGCTCAGCTTGTGTGGTCATGTTGCTTGTGACGAGTGTATGAACACTTGGGGCCGCAGTGATGAATGCATTGTTTCGGGATGCGACGCTGCGGCTCGGAGCTTCCATGTTGTCCGGGCCGTAGAGCTCGGACAGGAAGACGAGGTAGCCCGCATCGGTCGCCACTATGGTAGGAAGCTCGAGCAGATGATTCACTTCATCAGGAACGATATTCCGAAGGACGATCAAGTTCTCCTATTTGTCCAATTTGACGATCTCATGGAAAAGGTTTCAAAAGCGCTAGACGACCATGGGATTAGCCACTACGCTTTGACCAAGGGAATGGCCAAAAAGGCGGCAAATCTCATGAGCTTATTTCAAGAGACAACGAGTAGCATGAAGAAGAAGGTACTTGTCCTCAATATCGCAGATGAGTCTGCTAGCGGAGCGTAAGTCCCTCGCTTGCACCGGTTTCTTGCGTAAAAACAGTGCTGACTTGGCGCTGACCTGCAGTAACTTAACGAATGCGAACCATATCATCTTCCTGTCACCCCTCCTAACAGAGACCCAGTACCACTACGACGCTTCCACAACCCAAGCCATTGGGCGAGCTCGGCGATACGGACAGAAGAAGTTAGTTCACATTCATCGCTTCTTAGCATTGAAGACGATCGACGTCGATATCATTCAGGAGCGTACAGCGAAGAGATTGGTTAGTGTTGGCAAAGCATATGACCTCAAGCCTGAGAATGAGGTTGACCCGGGTACTGCATCCTTGGGTAGCTGGATGACGAGGAGGGAGAAGGTACAGAGCGATACCGAGTAGGACCATGTCTTGGAAGGCTTGGGAGCTTAGAAGCAGGGTTGGTTGTGCGGAGCTCGAGTCGGAATATCCGGAGATCTCTAACTACCCTGTTGTTTGTATCCCCTTCAGGCTTCAACCCATCCTAATCTTGTTGGCCGCTACGAGAAAATCAGCCTGCGCTCTTTTGTACTTTTTAGATTTAGTTTGGATGGATCTCCCCATAAGCAAGGCATTGTAAAAGGAAAACAAATCCCTCTCATCTGAATCGCAATGGGGGCGAGATGCGACAATGAAAAGGAACTTATCTATACAGTAGCCGCGCCGTAGTTGTGTAGCAAAAGGCACGAGTGTAGTTTAGCTATGTCCAGGCATCCTCCTAGACTAAGACTGACCGGTTTAGTAAGGATGAGTGAGCAAGTAAGCAAGTGAGCAAGTGAGCAACTGGCGAGCTCCAGAAGCCCGTGCATAAGTCACTCCAAGTATCTGTGCAGAGCATAGAGAAGTTACAGTAATTATCCCAACGCCCTTGAAACAAGAACCAGGCCCAGGCGACGAGCGGGCGTTCATCGATACTCTGTATATTGTGTACGTGCTGTACATACATACATACACACATACATACGTTACACGAGTAGACTCTAGAACTGTGCAGAACTGGTGGGTTCCATTCTAGATGGCCAATTTCGGCTGACGTTTTGACGCCAAATACAGAGCGGAGCACGTATGCACATGTACAATATTGTACCATAGTATGGAGAATGGAGAGAAGTTCGCCGGGAAGTGGTAATTTTAACGTGGTTTAGTTACGGCTACTATTTCCCGGTGGAGCCCTTTCTCTTCCTGCTGACCTGCGTCGGGCTCTTGGGAATCCTGGTTTTTACTTCCACTCCCCCGCTGTGGATCCCGTAATACTCTCCAGACGGTATGCTATATATACGTACATGCATCAGTGCGAGCACACCCGCGTTCCATCTACATGAGGGACGAGGACTCGCAGCGTCTGGGCGTGCGTCGGAGATCTCTGTCTCCGGAATTGCTCGGGCTCGGTTGGATGGGATGGTGCTGGTTGCTGGTTGCTGGAGCTTGTGATGGAGCTCTTGCTGGAGCTCTTGCTGCAGCTGTGGTGCTAGTGCTGTGCTGCGCGACGGGCGCAACGACTAAGAATACACGGCGTGCAAGGGACGAGAGATCTGAGATCTCTTGGGCTGTTCGGGGATTAATCTCAATCCCAAACAGCCCTTGATTGATTCGCCCGACCGCGAAACTCCACCTCACCCGCCACAACCGCCCACCCCCTTCTGTTTCTTCTGCTCCATACGGCCCTCGGTCGTCTGTGTGCCTAGGGTCGCGACTGCATGCTCAAACATCGCGCTCTGAACCAGACAGGGTTGCTCTTGGCGCCCATTGCTGTGACAACCGGCGAGCTTCGACAATTACCTACCTGTCTCTGCCTTCTCGCCCGCTCGCCGAAGGATGGATCAGGCGGGGGGGAGGGGAGAGCAGATCAATTAACCGGCCAAATCTCTTGCGTCTTCGCCCCTTGCTTACTTCGAGGGTGTTAGGGATTAGGTACCTGCTTACAGGGTGCACGCTATAGATATCTACTATGCATAGATGGGTGGATGGACCTGTTACCGTGCGGCCTGCTGAACAGGCTTTGCCGGGGCTCGACTAGGAGCATGTAATGGAATGGGCAAGGAGCGGAGCGGAGAGGTTGGACTGTGGGCGGAGATAAAAGGGCCTGGAGGGCGCCGGTACCTCTGTCTCTCCCTCTCCCTCCTCCTCTATTTCTCGTGTCCCTGCTTTGTTTACACTCTCGTTCGAATACTTGAGAAATCCCCCCGTGTATCTCGATACCTCTTACTTTCGTTTTCTGCTAAGAAACACCTCTCTGTCTTTCCTCTTGTGCCCACGGGATCTCCCACGCCACATCAACTTCCTACCAGCAGAATGCAGCTCGTCAATACCCTCCTCCTTCTCTCTTCCGCAGCCTCCACCGCCTTCGGTGTCGTCCACCGAGTCAAAGTCAGTGTTGGTGGCGCGCTGGCATATGAACCGAACAGCATCCCAGCTGCCATCGGCGATCAGGTCGAATTTCAATTCTTGAATGGGGTGAGTTCTTTTCTGTTTCGCTGGACATGACAGGTGAAGGGAGGGCGACAACACGAATCTTCCGAGGGACTCCGAAAGAGACTGAGGTCATGTTGGGGAGGGAGGGGGGTGGGGGTGGGGGTGGGGGGGTCCTTCCTGCGGAATAGCTCGATGGATCGATGGTTGGTGAGGGTGGCCGGCTAACACCCCCATTCACAGAACCACTCCGTCGTTCAAGCCCCATTCGCTACTCCGTGCGTTCCTTCGCCCGGCGGTTTCTTCTCAGGCTTCCAACCCGGTGGCCCCGGAAAGCCAGTAAGTCAAGCCCTCCAGCCTACTCGATCAATTTCTAGAGTTGAATAAGCAGCTGACGCATTTTTCTCTGCGTTTCCCAGGTTAACGTCTTCACCATTGATGTCAAGTCTACGGATGCCGTCTGGTTCTACTGTGCACAGGCCAAGCATTGCCAGGCTGGTATGGTTGGTGTGATCAACGTGTGAGTATCCGCGCCTCAGCATGTTCTTTTAACAGTCCCCGGTTGACTCCCCCACCAGAAACAACAACGGCAACAAGACTCTTGAAGCGTTCGCCGCCGCCGCCAAACTCGCCCCTGCCAATGTTGCCCCATCAGGTGGTGTCACAGGAGGTGTCATCTCCCAGCTCCCCCCGGCCGCCAACGGTACCGTAGCTCCACCCACCGCCGGCCAACCCCCTGTGGCCACCGCGACCACCAACGCCGCCGTGGGTGCCGTTTCAGGCTCGCAGGCCACTGGCTTCCTCTCGCTACTATTGATGGCAGGACTATTACTATAAGAAACCATTTTATTTCGCTACTAGTGCTGGCAAAAAGGCAAACTGTAATTCATAGGGGCTAGATTTGTAGAGAGAGGAGAGAGGAAGGGGGAGGGAGGGAGTAGCAAGACTGGCGGGGGAGCGACGCAGTAAAGGGGCGAGGGAGAACAAAAGAAAGCAGATTTAAAAATTAAAATTCCCTTTACCCTTCTCCAACCTTATTTTGTATGTATGTACGTAATATGTATGTCCGCCGACTCTTTTTCCATTTTTTTTTTCTTTCTTTAATTCCGGGATATCCTTATAATCCCCACAAAACCCCAAAACCCCAAAACCCCATCCTCCTCTTTCCCCTTCACCAATACAAAAAATAGAGGCGGAGCGGACATATATAACTTTCGTCTATTCACCCCCGTGAAGAAAATAAATAAATAAAATAAAAGCCCCTTCTTTCTTTTGGCCTTTGTGTCGTCTGCCTATCCATCCTTCTGTCTTTTTTTCCCTTCCTCTCCCTTTATCTCTCCAATTTTTACTTTCTTTATTTTATTAACATCACCATCCCAACGTTCATCCTCATTTTCTCTCGTATTGTCTCTTGAAACAAAAAAAAAAAAAAACCCCCCGAAACAGAGACAGAAACAAAAACGAAAACAAAAAAAAAAGAAACAAAACAAGAGTGGAAACAGAAACGAAAACAGAAATAAAAGCAGGGACAGAAACAAAACGAAACGAAAAAAAAAACACCATAGGGATTGGCAGTGCCGGGAAAGCAAATAGGCTTGATGGTTTATGCGTGATTTCTAGCTCCCATGGTCTAGAGCAGGGCAAGAGGGAAGTAGGGGAAGGGGAATAGTGTGGGTTGTGCGGGTTGTATTGCGTATGTATAGGGGGGGGGAGGGGTGCTCGGTGCTGGTTTTCCTGTCTTTTCTCTTCTTTTCTCTGCTCTTCTTATCCCGTCTTTTCTCGGGTCGAAGGGGTATAGGGGTATAGGGCAGACGTCGGTCTTGTACGCGTGTTTGTGGGGTAATAGGGTTTTTTGTGCGTGTTTATCTGTGTCTATGAGTGAGTACGTTTATTTACGTATTACAGGACAACTTGGCGGAAAGCATGAGAGAGGGGATGTACGGCGTGGACACCACTACCACCACCACCACCGCTGGCAGTCTGTGAATCCCCACCCCCATGCCAATTCACTCCGCCCTCGCCCTTCTCACCTCTCCCCTCTACATAACCCCTCCCTTCCAACCCCCGAACCACCAAACCAACCATCTTCCTGCCCCCCCCTCAAAAAGAAGACGAAAAACCACCAACCAAAGCACACCCCACGCAACGCAACAATGAAACACTCCCGCGACACGCCCAACCCCGACCACCTCCGCCCACCACCCGCCATCGAGTGGTTTGACGAGGAATGGCAGCTCTCTGTAGAATACTATGGCGGGGAGGAGAGTGATGAGGGAGAGGAGAGTGAGGAAGAGAAGGAGGAGATGCTGGAGGAGGAGGGGGGTGAGGGTGGCGATGAGGGCAGGGATCGCAATGGCCGGAAGGCGTATGACTGGTTGGTTTGAGTTTGAGTTGTGGGGTTTTGTCCTGTTTTCTCGGGCTGTTTTTTTGTGGGGAGAGAGAGAGGGCGGGGGGGGGGGGGGTTGGATCTCAGAACCCAAGTTCGGTCAGGAGACTTTCTTGTATATATGGGTATATACACATATAACCCGAACCCCAACGCGAAAATCTCTCCGCGAGGATATGTGTGTGAAACCTGGTATAATCCCTAGACCTCGTGCAATCTCAAATCGCACAGCAGTAATTCTTTGAGAAAAAAAAAAAGAAGAAGGAAATGTATGGGTGATGGATAGTGTATATGCATATGTTCCAGTGGTGATGATGATGATGATAGTAATGACAACAATAATAATAATAATAGTAATAGTAATAGGTATATATATATTCCGGTAGTAGTAGTAGTATGTAGTAATAGCAATAACACCACCACGCCTTTAACATCGAAATGTGAAAGATAAGATCCAATCCGATCCCGAATTGAATTTTTATTTTTTTTTAAAACATAAAAAATTAAAAAAAAAAATTAAAAAGTAGAAGAAGGGGTGTGTATGTATGTATGTATGTATGTGTAGATGGGGAATGAATAATAAATAAATAAATCGTAAACGATCGAACGAATAACCAAACAGGCAGATTCGGAATATATGTGTATGTGTGTATGTGTATGTCTATGTATTGTATGTGTGTGTGTGTGTATTGTGGAGGCAGAATCCGAGCCTGGCTAGAATTCTTGGCGCGGGTAGCTTACGTTCGTTTTTCCGTACGAGAGCATTGAGCATACTACATACCACATACTCGCCGGCATGTGGGTGGGTGGGGGGGGCCGCGCTAATCGGGGCTGAGAAGGGCGCTTAGGTAGGAGTAGGAAGGTGTATGTTGTTTTGTTTTTTTTTTTTTTTTGATGTTTCGATGGATGGATGGATTTGATTGATTTGATTGATTGATTGATTGGGAGAAAGGGAAAAAGGAAAACGAAAAAAGGAAAGGAAGGGGAAAAGGAAGGGAAGGGAAGGGGGAAAGGGAAGGAAAAGAAAAAGGAAAAAAACGGGGGCTGTGTATATTTCCTCTTCTTCTTCTTCCATCTCACTTTCCTTTTCGGTTTTGGTTGTATTTTTTGTATTTTTTTGTATTTTTGTATTTTTATCTTTATTTTTCGTTTTATTCCTATATATATATATATTCCCTTTAGCAGATAAATGGACAAATAAACAAATAAATATCCACCCCCCAGAATAAATGGACAAACAAAACAAATAAATAAACAAATAAATATCCACAGGTTTGGAATAAATAAACAAATAAACAAAACAAATAAATAAATAAATATCTGCGGGTCTAGAATAAATAAACAAACAAAACAAAATAAACAAATAAATAAATATTCACAGGTTTGGAATAAATAAACAAATAAATATCCACAAGTTTAAAAATAAACAAACAAATAAATAAATAAATAAATATCTGTGAATTCAGAATAAACAAACAAATAAATAAATAAATATCCGCAAATTCAGAACAAACAAAACAAAACATACCAAAACATACCAAAACATACTAAAACATACAAAAACAAAAACAAAAACAAAAACACCCACAGACGGGGAGGGGCAGGGCAGGGCAGGGCAGGGCAGGGCAGGGCGCAGTAGTGCAGTGCTTTTCCGAGGAGATGGACAGAAACTCCCTCAGTAGTGCCAAGTGGGCTTGAGGAGGAGGAGGAGGAGGAGGCTCGAAAGAAAAAAAGAAAGAAAAGAAAAGAAAAGAAAAAAAAAATAAAAATAAAAAATAAAAAAAGCTAGCTCTCTGGGTCGGTCTTTTTTTTTTTTTATTTTTATTTTTTTTTATTTTTTGTTTTATTTGTTTTATTTGAGCAGAGTTTTTGGCGGGGGGGGGGGAGGATCTCGAGCTGAGTTTTTTTTTTTTTTTTTTTTTTTTTGGGGGGGAGGATATTCGGTGGGCCCAGCGGGGGGGTTTTTTTTTTTTTTTTTTTTTTTTTTTAATTTTTTTTTTTTTTTTTTTTTTTTTTTTTTTTTTTTTTTGGGTGTGTTTTTGGGGGGGGGGGGGGAGGATCTCGAGCTGAGTTTTTTTTTTTTTTTTTTTTTCTCTGGTGGGGACGATATCCGTCTGGCCCAGCGGGGGGTTTTTTTTTATTTTATTTTATTTTATTTAACTTAATTTTTTTGTTTTTTTTTGTTTTTTTTTGGCCGGCCAGCCTGCACCGGATCGCAAATAAAAAAAAAATTAAAAAAAAAAATTCATCGAAATTTCCCGAGAAAAAAAAATAACGCCTCTAGGCTTTTTTTTTTTTTTTTTCCCCAGAACCCAAAAACCCAGAAACCCAGAAACCCGCCCACTGGTGTTTGCAAAACACAACATACACACCCAAACCCAAACCCAAAACCCCAAACCCCACCCCCCACCTCCCGCGCACGCACGCGGCGCACCCGTCCCTCTGGTCCATGGGCTATCCCGTCCGTCCCGCCGGGAAATGAATAATAATAATATTATGGTTAAGGGTGAGTAGGTTGGTGGGTCGGCTCGTAGATAATGTTAGTGTATGTTATGCGCTCAGACGCAAAAACAAGAAAAATAAAAAATAAAAAAAACTTGAAGCGCTGGAGAAGAAACGGAATGAGGAATATCTATCTATCTGTGCGGGCGGGGGCGGGGGTGTGTGTGTCTTGAAGGGGGAAACGCTTCTTCTCTCTCTCTCTCCCCCTAGAAGAAATGCGCGATGCGATGCGATATTGTTTGTATTCAGATTCTAGAGCGCGGGGAGAGGGGGGGGAGGTGTTTCTGTAGCCTACAATTAATTAATTAGGCGCTTTTGCATCATCGCCGGGCTAAAAATGAAAATAAAAAAAAAAATTAAAAAAGAAAGAAAAAAAAAAAAAAGAAAAAGTCTTGGAGGGGAAACTACTCTGGTTGCTGGTGGTTGCTGGTGGTTGCTGGTGCGTGGTTGGTTTTTTTCTAGAAAGAGAATAGTAAAGTGGTTGTTGTAGTACTATGATGTAGTAGTAGTGGTGGTAGGAGTTTTTGCACGGTTGGAGTGGAGTGGAGTGGAGTG
The DNA here is from genome assembly GCA_021527025.2 of Geoglossum cookeanum. NCBI lineage: Eukaryota > Fungi > Ascomycota > Geoglossomycetes > Geoglossales > Geoglossaceae > Geoglossum > Geoglossum cookeanum. The sequence continues at coordinate 78,677 of JAJDFF020000045.1, forward strand.
GGGACGGGACGGGATGGGGATGGGTTGGATGGATTGGATGGGTTGGGATGGATTGGATTGGATTGGATTGGATTGGATGGGATGGGTCTGGATGGATGGATTGATGGATGCGATGCGATGGATCGGATGCGATGGGCTGAATAGCTTGTGCCCACGGGCTGTCTTGGTGCGTGAGCGCGAGAGGCGGAGAAAGGGAGAAGGAGAAGGAGATGGGGGGAGATGCGGGAGATGGAGATGGGGGGCGGCGTCGGCAAGATTATGTCACGAAAATTATCCCATCCTATCCCCTTGCCCACACACACCCCATGCCATGCCATGCCAAGCCAAGCCATGCCATGCCCCATCCCATCCCATCCTATCCTATCCCATCATCCCATCATCCCATCCCATCCCATCCCATCCCATCCCCATCCCAAGCCCTATTTTTATTTTCTTCTTTTTTTTTTTTTTTCTTCTCCCTTCTTTCTTTCTTTCTTTCTTTCTTTCTATAATTTTTATTCTTTTTTTTTATTTTATTTTTATTTTTTTCCGTGTCGCGGCGCGTGGCAGGTGCAGTAGTGCGGATATGATATGTGTTGGGGGAGTGGTAGTGGTAGTGGGATTTTGGTAGTAGTGGGATGAAGTTGGCGCTGGGTGGTTTTCGGTCGCGGTGGGGGCCTTCTTTTTTTTTTTTTTATTATTATTTATTAATCAATTTATTTTTATTTTTCTACTCTATTTTATTCTTTTTTTTTTAATTTATTATTATTATTATTATTATTATTATTCTCCCCAATGAACAAAATAAAATATTAAAAAAATAAATAAAAACTTTCGATTTGGCAGATTTCGAACAAAATTATTTTTATTTTTAATTTTAATTTTTGTTTATTTTTACTTATTACTCTTATCTTCTCTTCCAGATATACAGGGTACGGCGATAGCGCGGGTCGCTGCTGCTCTGCTCTGCTCTGGGAAGAGGCGAAGAAAGGAGGGAGGTAATGATAGTGGCAATAATGGTGGGTGGTTATGAGATATATATATATATATAGATATAGTATCGCCACTACTGTGCTGTGATGGTGTAGCGTATTGAACTGCAATGCGCTTTATTGGCGCTGGATGGATAGAGTGATTTGTTTCGATATTCGGGGGTTTTTTTTTTTGCGGAAAAGTGAGTGAGTGAGTGAGTGAGTGAGTGAGTGAGTGAGTGAGTGTGTGTGGAGTAAAGTTGGGTGTGGAGCAGAGACAGGGATGGCGATGCTGCTGCTGATGGAAGATGACGATGACGACGACGACGATGATGATGATGATGAATATCAGCGAGGCTGACGATAAAAAGCCAGTAGGGGTGTTTTTTCTTTCTTTTTTCTTCCCTTTCCCTGGTTTCCGGATTCTGGAGCGAGCGGGTGGGTGGGATCGTTGCGTGGGCTTGGGACGAGACGTGGTGGGTGGTGTGGGGTGGTTGGTTTGGTTGGTTTGGTTGGTTGGTTGGTTGGTTGGTTGCTTGGGTCGCCCGGATTGTCATGTGGGTGTGATGCTGGAAGCTTACTAGACTGGTTTGTTTTGTTGCAAAGTGCTGTTGCTGCTGCTTGTGTGGAATATCTCCTCTTGCTACCGCTAACCAATCGAGCCCTATTCCCTCACCAGCAGCAGCAGCAGCAGCAGCAGCAGCACTACCCGGAGGCGGCGGCGACGGCGGCGGCGGCGAAACAAAATGGGCCACACACACACACACACACATACGCACTCACACTCACACATCAGGGCCTTGTGTCGTTCTTTTGTTTCAACATTTTGTTATCTCGTGGGATTTTTATTTTTCCTGGATGTATAGTTGGTAGTTGTATATATTTATTTATTTTCCATCTCGTAAGGGAAGATCGCCGGGCCCTTCTCCTATCGGGGGGAGCACCCAACAAACTTACTTTTCTCCACCGTGGTTATCTTGCGCGTCCCCACCTGTCTCTCTTAGCCGCCCCAATCCACCCCTCCCTTCCTCCCTTGCCCCCTTGTCTGCAATGTAGAAATAAAAGAGGGGGGGGGTTACGTTTTTATGGCCTTTTTTTTTTTTTTTTTTTTTTTGAAATGGGAGAGAGAAAACGCCGCTACCCGGGGCTGGGCTCTGGAGGGAGGAAGGAAGGAAAGAAAAAAAAAAAAAAAAAAAAGCGGGCGGATCAATTGAAATAAGACAGAAAAATAAAATAAAAAAAACCCGAGACAAACTATAGCGAACCCAAACCAATCTTACGGGTTCTTGGCCTTGGGGAGAGATCTGCAGAGGCACCAACACTCCCTCAATCTTGGGAATTATCGCCCATGCCCTGCTTTTCCGCCCTCTTCCTTTCTTTTTTTTTTTTTGGTCCAGCTTTGCTACTACTATTACTCCTACTACTTATGCCTTGGATAACTATCCTACGTACAGAAACATGTGTTTTTCTTTCTGTACGTAGTAGGTGTAAGTACTACTATCTTTTCTGACATGGAAAGCATCACCGGGGGAGGGCCTTGACCGTGTCGATTTTCTTGGTCAGGCCATGGATCCTCCTCCACACACCGTTATTCAGCCCACATCGATTTTCAGTCACGCGCGGGTGGCGCTTTTTTACGACCTTCCCATCCCACCCATCATTCGCAGAGGTTGCATCCGCTGCCTTGTGCATGGGTCGCCTTTTCTTCCCTCTTCTGGACATTTGACGAATGCGGAATTGGGAGAATTGGGTGACAAAAGGGGACAGGTAAGACAGTTTTGGGGGGGTGGCCCTTTTGTTGCATTGCATCGAGAAGGCAGAAGCGCTAGGAGACTAAAATATAAATAATGGCGAATAATGGCGAGTAATGGGAATGATGGGGACGATGGGGCATAATGGGGAATAGTTGCCGTCTAAACTGCCGTCTTAGCCCTCAGTCCCATCTCCATCCCTCGGTAAAATATTCCGAAATATCGCGGGTTGCATTGTCTTTTAGTCAGGGAATGGTCTTGGCGGTCACTACCATGGCGTTGTTTTTGCGGCTAACATAATTAATTTGCAAAGCCGGGGCAGAGAACAACCGCTACCGTCATCTGTTGTATGTATGTACTCTAAATCCTGACTGACGGGTGGACGGGGCGGGAGCCTGTCGGTCCAAGATTTTTTTTTTTTTTTTACCTCGAGTTGCTTTCCGTCCTGATTGTGTATAGAGAGTATGGAGTATATATTTTTTCGTATACGGTGTGTGCGGACCAGGCTGGTCGGTCGTTTTCGCTGCAGATGGCTTCCGTCAGCGATGCGATAGGAGGGGTGGGGAAGGGGGATGGGTCCTACCTAGCCTCGGGCTCTCTGGCGACAAGGGCCCGTTTCAGCGATGGTGTTGGACGAAATGCTATTCCGTACAGTACAAATATTTGTACAGTGTTCGTACTGTACATAGTTCTGTCTGCCTTTGGTACTCTCGCCGTTTGATTGCCAAGAATTTCGAACTGATTCCCCTTCCTTCCTTTTTTTTTCTTTACGGCGCCTGGCTGCCGCTCCTTTCATACCATCTCTTCCTCCACCGAAATGCCCCAAGAAGCGGGAGACGCTCGCATTCAATGGTCAACGCGTACTCTACCAAGCTTACCCGATGCAGTGGAAACACCCTGTCAGGGTCTTGGGACGATCGCTTGGGTCGCGCCAAGAAAATACACTTTTGACGGCCGTGCCGTCTCTGCTGTATAAGTACATAGTATTTGGGTACAGGTACTTGAGCTCTACTTGTGCTAGGTATCCTGCACAAGTACGATGCAAAAGTACACTGTACTTGTATTTGTGTCTATGTATGTACTTGCACACATGCTCAGTAAAAGGGCAAAAGGGCAAATGAACAATAGCGATGCGGTGAATGGGTGACCTGAAGCAGCGTGTGGCGCCTGCGGTTGTGTGTCTGCGTCCAACCGTCTGTGGCCCGCAAAGGAGAGCATGGGATCGATGCTGGCCGGGCACGATTCGCCTGGTCGTGTGGTATCCGCATAGTGGCACCGACCCTGGCTGCCTAAAGATACATACTTTTCCATATCCTGTTGGGCGGTAGGAGAGGAGAAGGGGCAAGGTGGGCTCTGTGTAGAATGTTGCACGTCCTGAGAATGTCGTTTGTGTCAAGTCGCCCACTCACACGGCGGCACCCACACCGTCAGAAATGCGGACCCAACGGGGAATTCCTATGTGGGGTATTTTGTACCACCCGCCAGGTGTCGAGTTAAAAGGGAATGGGCTTGGGAGTGGGTTACTCTACGTACAAAAACTTCACTTGGCTGCACCACCCTGTTTCCCCCCCCCCCCTCCTCTTCTACCATAGTATTGTTCATTGCCCGAGTGTATCCAGGATAGTAAAATGTGACTCTGCTCCGGTATCGAACCCGCTAAGTGTGAGTTCGTTGGGGGCCTGTGGAGCCTCGCGGGGTCTTGTGAAGCCCCCGGAGCTGCCGTGCTTCGCGGAACGTGCTGCCCAGCTAATGGAGGCGAGCTAGGCCTTGGCCGTGAGGGAACGGCACCTCAGAAATGTGCTAGCACCGCTCAAGGATGCGGCTGGGGTCAAGCCTGAATTTCAGCCAGGGATCCGCCGACCGTCCTTTGGGGACCGCTAGAGCCGGCTGGGATGAGTTGAGGCGGGCTAGGGCCACTAGGCGCGTTAGCTGCCACAGCATTGAGTGGGTTTCTGGAGAGGGGTTGCTGGGCATCATTATTTGGGCACGGCAGCCAGTCAACGGGCAGCCAGTCATTTGGGTCACAGGCATGCATCCCAATGCTCCCACCCTCCGACAACTCCTCCTCCCCCCTTGCCATATCCTAGTGTCGCTCGCTCTGTGTACAAACCATGTAGGCGAATTATATTACAGATTCTGCTGGTCGTTCAGTGGCTAGCGTCAGCTCGGGGTTAATATTCTATCAAACGATCTGGCTTACTCCGGTTTGCCTTCTGCTGCCTTGTTGCCCGCCACCCCTGCCTGTGCCCATTTGCATACGAGGTACGGTTTATAGTTGGCGGATGTTGGTTGCTTCTTTCGTCTCCAGTACCTAGGGAGACCAGGAGACCCAAAGACCCAGACGCACACTCCGACAACCCAGCCCCAGAAAACGTTGGCTCGTCCGCCCGCCGGAGGGGGAGACACAAGCGAACTCGCTGATTGATAGAGAAAGCGGAGAAGAGCAACGACACACTCACCGCACAAACTCTCTGGGAGAGCGAGAGAAAGTTCCGACCTCGCGCCGCACCGCAGCATACGGATTGGTACGCCAGACGCCGACGCCGCGTGGTGGGACAATCAGCTCCAGAGCTAACTCTGTACTAGTATTTGACTGTTGCACAACCCTAATCCACACGGTCCAAAATATGCCGTCTGCTGGTGGTGGATGACTCGCCTGACTGTGCGCCCTGCGCCCGCCGCTTCTCTTCACACGCGAGTCGCAGCATCCCCCATCGCCGCCGCCGCCGCCATCACCACCCGGGTCAACAACATCGTAGCTCTGCTCGGTGGCTGCTCCACGGGGACCAATGAACCGCGAAATGGCGGCCGGGGACACTGATGTCGTAAAACGGCCTAGGCTGGATTCCTGGTCGGGTTCATCACAGCGTGTCGAGACGTCTTCGAATCCACTCAGCCAGGGTTACACACATTTCCAGTACGCCGCACCACATGCCCCACAAGCTCCGGCTAGTCCCTCTGCTTATCAGGAACCAATTTCTGCGGCGGATCCTCGAGGCAGCGAACTGCCATCACCATCACCGCATCCCTTCCATCATCCACACTCCGGCTACGTGACGCCGAATAACAACTTGAGCGGGCCAACACAGCCTGTGGATCCTGTCTCCCTTCCTCCTGGCCAGATTCCCGTCAAAGCCCGCCCCTTAAACGACCAGCAGCAGTTACACCAGCTTCGGCCCCTAAGTATCGCCACCGGAAGTGGTCAGACTGGACATCACCATCCACAACCTCACCTGGATCACTCAGGTCCGGGGACCGCTGGTGCATCCGTTCAAGACCAACATCTCCCAAGCGGAACGGACGGAAATATGTCCGGTGTCCACCATGGACTTCCATATCCTCAGCAGCATGATGGACAGCCTGTTGGCCATGGCGGAGTTTATGCCCCATCGCCAAACGTAAGCACACCAATATCGGCTGGACCGGGCCACCCTCTACTCATGAGCGGCATTGGGGGAGGTGGGCCGTTTATCACAACGACATACCCCCCTCGAAGGAAGGCTATTAGAGCTGCCCAGGTTACTCTCACCTTCCTACTCACCTCACTAGAATACCTCTGGCTAATGCGGGAAATAGGCTTGTGATGCCTGTAGGCAAAGAAAGGCAAAATGCGACGAAGGCCGGCCATCTTGCGGATTCTGCAAGGAAGCTGTTCTAGCATGCGTCTACCGCGAGGTTCCCCCTCCAAAGTATGCCAGAATTCTTTGAACTTGCTTTATAACCGGGAAACTAACTGCGTGTGTCTGTGTGTGTTTTGTGTTCAGGCAAGATAGGACTTTACTCCAGATACTTGATAGACTCTCGAGGATAGAAGCAAAGCTTGACAATAAAGACGATGGGCCACGCGCCCCAGCAGGCCCCGCGCTGCCGGCCTCTCTACCTCAAGGTTTACAAGATATTTCTCCGTTGCGACCGATCGAACCTCTTCGCCGACAATCGACAAGTAACATGCATGAACGACTTGCATCGGCAAGCTTCTCGAGCGATATTGCCACCGATGAGCAAGACAAGGATAGCGAAGGGCCGGGAGAACTGTCGATACCAATGGAACACACAACGGCGGCACACAAGCTACTTCGCTGGCCCTCTATCAAGGCATTCATTAGCAAGATCACCGATAACGAAGACTATGTAATGGAAGCCGAGGAGAATAGAGGCTTGCTGCGACTCTACGGGCGAGGCGAAGGTATTGACCGCGGTGATGAGGGTAGCCTCAGAGAAAGCACTGATGCAGGAAGCCCTGACGACGACGGAAGTCTGGGAGTTTCGACTTCGCCTACAGAACCCCTTTGGGGCACGGGATTAACGACAGGTGATAATGTCGAAGTCCGCCGGAAAGATGCTCACAGGGTTGGAGGGCTGAATGCGGATGGAACTCTTCGGTTAGATTCTTCTGCAGTAACGCAACTGATCAAAAGCTACTTTCAAAACATCCATATCCTTCACCCTTTCCTCGATAGAGAGCGCATAAACAGCATGGCGAGCGTTCTCTACGCCAGGACTGGCTCGGTCAGCAGCAGCAGCAACACCACAGGAGTCTCACCTAGCTCCCCTTTTGCCGTTTCAAATATGCAAACCCCTCCAGTTAAAGCCCCTAAGCGGAAGCGGTCGACGGGGCTAGGAGGCCCAAACGCCGTACCTAGCTATTCCACGTCTCGAACACCACTGGAACGTTCAATAAACACTGCCATTGTTCTTCTCGTTCTGGCGCTCGGGAAGATATGTGATCATCGCACCTGGGTGCCGGGCCCAGTTCCAGAAAATAGGAAGTCTTCGCCTGGATCTATGATGTCTCCTCCCTTAAAGACAGACTCTCCTCCAACCTCTGTTAGACACTCGCCTACTTCGTCTGCATCTTCGACCTATTCGGCTGTACCATCACCTTATGAAGGCCCTCGAGTGCCTAACCTTAGCCGTAGGACTTCCATCGATGGTCATGCAACGTTCGAGAAGAAGCCGTTTGAGTCGAGAAACATTGAACCAAGGAATGTGGATGTTGTCCCCGGCTTGGCTTATTACGCCCTGGCCACTGAGATTCTAGGCGGTCTGAATGGTGGCAATGATCTGCCCCATGTCCAGGCTGGGCTACTGGCAGGCCTCTATTGTGGGCAAATTGGTCGCGTCCTTGAGAGTTGGAAGTGGATAAACTCGGCATGCATTGGCTGCCAGGTGCTCCTTCGAAAGTTCGTAAAGCGATAACAAAATCTGTTTCCTATATGAAACTACTCAGGAACGATTCTAACTATTTTATTCTATTTTAGAAACAAGCTCAAGAACGAGCAGAATGCAGCGCGAAAGGATCTCATGATTTGTGCCTTCTGGACTTGCCTGCAACTAGAAAGGTACGTGGAATCAAGTGAATTTTCATTTGAAAATTCGTACTGAATATCCTTAGCGACGTGTTGGCGGAGCTCGATCTGCCCCCGAGCGGGATATCAAGGCTCGAACCCATTATGCCATTACCTAACTGTACTGGGACGGGGTTGACCGATCCCGCGGGAAATGGTGAAGATTCGTTGATGTGGATGTATTACCTTGCGCAGATTACATTGAGGAAGCTTCTAAATCGCGTACACTCCGAACTCTATAAAGAGAGTATGTGATTAATTCCCACGATAACCTATTTACGAATAAAATCTAACTAGAATCTCTAATAGATAAAGATTCGAAACATGCAGGGTGGTCAACCGAGTCAGCAGCTGAACTGGACTGGCAACTTGGTCGGTGGAGGAACGTCCTTCCTCCACAACTCCGCTGGGAAGATGAAGAACTTCCTCCCTCTGATATCAATGCGGCACGATTACGAGCTAAATACTACGGTGCTCGATACATCATCCATAGACCTTTTGTTCACCATGCACTTCATCCCCTCGTCCCTCATGGCACTTATCCGGGACTGCCTGAAGAATCGCTATCTCAAATTGCTGGAAGATTGTCAAATCAGAGTTCACCAACGAATCTTGCAGCTCTGCCGGCAAATTCTGCATTTGAACCAAATGGTAGAAGAAAGAGCGGGATGGCTATGCCCCCGCCTGAGACTGTCGCGGGTGTTGTCGACAAATCCGTGATTGATGCGTGCCAAAAATGCATTTGTGCTGCAATTCAGAGTACCAAAGCCTTTCACGGCGTGAACGGGAGACCTATTGTGACCAACATCTTTGGTACAGCTCATGCGTGAGTTTGTTCTTATAACCTTCATATCTTTCCGTTCGTTAGTGAATTGCTGCTGATCACTCGAATGACAGGCAATTTGGCAATCTCCTGGTGCTCCAAGCGGCTTATCGATCTCAACTCCTGCGTCCGATTGTCAAACCGGAGGAGCTGAAAGAGTTGATGGAGAAGACGATCCAGTTTTTCAGAAATCTCGCCCCCATTTCGCCGACTCTTGAGACCGACGCACAAATCCTAGAGTCTTCTATGAGGACTCTAGACTTCAACCAAAACGTATCAGTTTCTAATCCAGGACTCTTTAACCCTTTCGGGGAGCACAGCAGTGGCACACCTTCTCCTTACGTCTCTGCGCCCCTCTCGAATTCTCGTTAAAAGCGGGTACGAATAGGGCCCAGGAATGGCTTCGGGCACCCGAAAAATTGAATATCCAATGTGAATACCTGACCGCCGAACATTCCATTTCCCTTGTTTCATTCCTATCCTGTCCGGTACTTGCCTGCTCTGTTCTTTCATCTTGCGCATCACGTTTTGGAGTTCAATCGTCTCAATTATTTCTATGTTAGGGGAGCAACCATATCACCTGGGCGGTATTCTGCAGCGATTTTCCAGAACAGGGCCAAACTGAGCCCAATATACCCAAATCATATCTGTCCGTCCTCACGGCGTCATGAACCTTGAGTGGACATGCGGGATCTCTTGGGTCCACTGTCTCTCCCTCTGTCCTTTTCCGTACGAACACAATACTTCTGCAACCTCTATTTGGTGCGCTCGTTCAACCAGTATTGGTACGATAACTTATGATACCTCGTCCATTACGAGCTACCTCTGTCTGTTCCTTGCATTTGCCGTTGTCCTTGTCTAGTTTCTGTATTTGATTATTCCCCAATTTCTTTTCTTTTTGTGGAGCTTTCTTTTGAGTTCTGGCACCCCCAGGGTCACTCCTTTGTTGCGCATGGGAATCCACGCTTGTTGCATGTCCAGTGCGTTGTCTTTTGCGACGCCAAGGTGAGAGTCAAGGTACAAAAAGCGGAAGTCTTTTAGAAGAGCCAAATTAACGTGGCGCAAGCCTCGGACCCTTACTTAACCTTTAGTTTTTTTTATTGTGGGAGGGAGGCAGCTCACCCTCCGATAGGGGGTAAAGGAAAGGATTTTTTTATTTTAATTTCTTTTTTGTGATTATCTTTGGAGGTAGCAACTCTAGTGTAGATGAAATTTTTTAAATTTTTGTTTTTGAAATTATTCTGTTATCACAAGCAATGGGAGTGAAATTCACACATTTGGAAATTAAGACTGGCCATATGCACTCGGGGCTACACATGTGTATCCGTATGTATGTGTGTGTGTACCTGCATACATACATGCATACATGGCGGTAGAGAATAGTAATACAGGAGAGGAGAAAAAGGAAAAAGGAAAAAGGTAAAGAATAAAAGGCAATGCGCAGGGCGGGCTACATGGCTGTGAGCCCCTCGACAAAGCCCAACATCCAACCCCCCTCCCTATTTACCTACTCCCCCGAGCAAATTCGATCAGAAAGAGGTATATATATATATGTGCCGTGCTGTTGGGTTCAGGTGGGACAACGATATGGATTCTCACCGACGTGAAGAAGAACGGACAGAGGAATCCGAGATTTCTTGCCCGCCCGAGCCGGCTCAAGGGTAAGCTAGATAGTTGCTGGTCAGGCAAATTGTCTTCCAAGCCTGTGGCCTTGGTCACCGGGAGGTTGACTACAATATTTCTTGACAGAGCTGCCCTATACTATGAAACTAGTGCATGCCTTTAGACTTACTATAACTAAATAAAATAAAATTGCATATTTACCCTTCCTGACTGAAAATCCGGCAAATATAAGTTAATTTTCATATGATGTGACTAAACAAATAAATGTCCATAGTATTTTCCTGCTAGTAGTGGCTGCGAGCCATACATAGATTACATAGTCTAACAAAACTTCACGAAGACCTTGAAATTTCCTATTTTGTAACGGTTGAGAACCTCTAGGGCAACATCGGGATATGGCATAGATATGGTGTTGCTCGCGGCTACTTCTAGCGCGGTTTTCATAGATACAAGTCGAGTCGCGTTGCAAGAATCCCGCGTTATAAGAATATTGAATTCGCGGCTCCACCCCGATCCCGGGCTCTCTCACCATAAGAATATTCGCGCTATAGGAATGGAGTCTATTGCCCGGACCATATTCTTGCAGCGCGACTCGACTGTACTTTAATGCTCGCGACCAGTAATCTAGTCAGCAAAGCCAACACCAGCGTCGGCCAGCCGCACAACACCTGTCACTGCACCGGAAAAGTTCGGGACATGGCACAGTGTAGCCATGTCTCTCAGATTTGTCGATAAAGTAAATACGGACGGAGATACCGATTCTGCTGCTACTACCACTAAGCTTTTCTCATCGTCATCACTACTGTGGAGAGTATTGTGGAGGCAGAATCTGAGCCCGGGCAGCTAGCTAGAATTCTTGGCGCGGGTAGCTTACCTACCTCGCTGCCGCTCGTTTTTCCGTAGCATAGAGGGACACGAACGATAGCATTGAGCACCCTACCCACCGGTCCCGATACTCTCCACAGTATCGGGGTAGTAGGCTCAACGCTCTCGTTCGTGTGCCTACGTGCTACGGAGAAACGAGGTAAGCTACCCGCGCCAAGTAATCCAGCTAACTGCCCGGGCTCGAAATCCGCCTCCACAATACCTACCCTATGCATGTATTCTCCGTACACGTACTTGCTCTGGACGTGCATACAGACATACATACAGACATACATACAGACATACGCACATACATACAGAGTACAGAGGGTACGAGGTAATTAATGTACTGTATATTGAGGGTTGTTGTTGTGCCCCTCCCCTGTTTTCCCGTGTGTTCCCCCACGGCCGGTATCGGCAGCGCTGGCACCAGCAAGCCGCGTCCGCTTTTCGCTGGGGCTGGATGGCGATGGCGTGTATCCTGTGCCATAAGAGCAGACATGGGCTCTGGGTGATGAGGGAAGGGGACAAGCTTGGCGCGGGAAAGGGCCTGTGGTTTGTTGCGTTGCGTAAAAGGCTACTTCGGGTGGGGGTGGACGCCGTGGTACCTGGATGAGGTGGAATGCGGAATGTGGAGTTGCGTGGCGAAGGAGGAGGAAGAAAAAGAAACTGCAGCTGGTTACTTGTCCTGCGGCGGTGAGGCCGGTGTGGTGTAACACTGCGGCTGCTGGGATGCTGCATTCGGGGGTTTTTCCCCAGTTGTTCGGGACGCAGGGGGGGATGGGGGGGCAGGGACGGATGGGAGGACGTGTCTGGCTGCCGTCTGTGATATCGTTCAGGCTCGGGGTTTGTTGTGTTGTCCTCTGGAGCCACCTTGGCTACCTACCTCTGGTGTTCTGTGTTCTGGAAGGAGGGCGGGTTTGGTACACTCGTTTTTACTGTCTGTCTGTCTGCACTTCCTTCGTTTCTTCTCCGGCTCTTTAACCGGCGCGGTTTCCTCTACCGGCTGCGAGCTCTCCTTTACGTACGAGGCCGGGTCGGCGTGAGGAACTTGCAGATTTACACTCGCTTTTGGCATTGTGAGCCTGCCGTGAGAATGAGGGTGAATATCGCGAGGGCTGTGTCTGCTCTAGCGGTACTGGCGGTTTCGGTGCCTGGAGGAGGCGTGGAGGGCCATAGCCCCCGTCGGTATGGAGGTGGTAATTATGTCCTTTTGATTCGGCAACTGGCTAGAGTGGATGTGAGTTCTGACGTGCTTGGACCCTACAGGGGGAGCTGGACAGGCGAAGCAGGTTGATATCGGGAGTGGCTATGTGGCTGGAGAGGATAGTGCGAAGGGGGTTCACAAGGCCGCGCCTCTCCCAGCTGAAGCAGCACTTCCAACCCCCCCAGCGGTCCTCTCTCCTAGACAACAATGCACCACCCCCCTCCTTATCGACGACTGGGCATCGCAGTCACGCCTGACCTTCCTCTTCTATAATGCGCTCCTCCAACCGTCTTCCGATGACGGCACCATGTCCTCCGTCGCCGTCTCCCACAATCGCGTAACGTATACGCCGAAAAATAAAGATTCTTACTGGTTCACACAGTTTGGATGCGTCTCGGCTGCTGCCAATGGATACGGAGGTATTGGGAGCTTGATGAAAGCACCAGCGGGCACGAAGTTCTCGGTGGAGATCCAGACTAATGTAAACTGTGATGTGAACGCCCCCACGTCGAATGTGATGACTTCACAGCAGCTGGGGTGGGTTTTCGATGGGACAGAGAAATTTTATGAAATACCATTTCGAAAATTCGGGGGTCTGGATACGGCACATCTTACTTCGATTGTGTTTAGTCAGTTCAGCAAAGCAGTCACTTATGGTCCAATAGCTTTCTATTGCGGCACCACTGGCTCAGCCTTCCCGGACCCAACAACCAGCAAGGTTATAGAACCGTCGTCGACCGTTCCTGCCACAATTGGTCCATCCTCCTTCGTGATCGATAAGTTTGCGAATAAGGACACAAATGCCCTCGGCTTCTACCACGGTGGAGATGACGAAAAATCCTACAAGATCTCAGGAGGTTCTATCACCTTTACTATGAAAGGCAACGCTGACCTCTCCTGGTATACGCAAGTGGCTAATGGCTGTGTCGATTTCACCCCTAACAACAACGGGTATCTCCACATTGCTTATCAAGGGAGTGCCGGGTTCTCCATCTCGCTCCAGCAGCACAACCCGACATGTGATGAGACTATCAACCCATACCCATATACCTGGGATGATGTAGAAGCGTCGCGATACTCCAATACCGCGGGGACGGATATCTATGTCCCGCTCTCGCACTTCCAGATCGACAAGACCAAAACTATTGGATTCGCACTCCATGGCTTCTACACCAAGGATAAAACCACCGTCTCCCTTATTGAAATTATTAAAACTGTCCCGGGAAACTTTCCCGTCCCCTCGAAACTCGATACTGCTCCGCTAATATTTTCTTGTACTCGGCCCAACTCCTTCGCCTTTGCTATTGATGATGGTGTTCCAGAGTTGGCGCAGCGGGTTATGGAGATAATAAAACAGGCAGGAATCGAGGTGACTTTTTTTACCGTGGGGGCAGGGTTGAAGGACCCAAGCACAGGTTTCAAGGGGTATTATTCGGACATGTTGGGACGAGGGAATCAGATGGCGATGCATAGTTATACTCATCCGCCAATGGAAGGGCTGGAGGATCTGGAGGGGATTGACTGGGAGATAGTGGAGGATGTGAAGGCTCTGAAAGATACGTTAGGGGTCGAGAGTGGGTGTTTGCACTTTTTCCTTATTTCCATGGCTGTCCTTTATGAGGGTGTTAGTTAGCTAGGCTAACTACTTACCCCACCACAGGTAAATACTTCCGCCCTCCATTCGGCACAATTGGAGCGCGCACTCGCCAGCGCCTCGCAGCCAAGATCCCCGGCTCCCGCGTAATCATGTGGAGCATCGACGTGCAAGACTGGCTGTGGGCAGAGTCCCCGACTCCAGAGAAGCAACTCGACGCGTTCAAGGCCGATTTGGCGAAAGGGGGCAATCTGGTCGTCATGCACTATTTGTACGAGAGTACCGTTGAGCTGCTACCGCAGTTTATTGCATTGGCCAAGGCCACCGGGAAGACCCTGATGAGAGTCGATCAGTGTTTGGAGGATGGAGAAGCACCGCCTTTGTGATTGCGTGTGTTTTCGTGTGGGGGGGGAGGCGGGGGGGTTTAAGGGATGTATGTGTATGCACGCTTGGTAGCTAGCGGTGTGGGGTGGACAGTAGCGGTGGATCTAATAAGGGTTAATTCATTAAAAATTTTTTTTTTTTCTACGACGATAGAAACTACCATCCATCACAGAGCTAGGTGACGAGAGAGGAATAAAATAAAAATAAAATAAAATCTCAACAAGCCTCCCATCCCCTTGTGCCACTTGATAGCTCCGTTCCCACCCCTTTATAAAAATCTTATACTATTTTTACGTTCACCTGATTCAACTTATTTATTCAAATGATTTATTATTATTTTAAATATTTATTTATAAATATTTTTTTTTTCAGATTATTACTCCCGCGCCACGTTCCATCTCCGAGCCCCCCTTTTTCCCGCGGGACGAAATAAAATACCGTGACTATGACTGCCACCCTATCCGCGCGACTATAGCTATTACCCCCTTTATTTGCATGTCTGTTCACTCCGCGCCCCGAGCGGTTGGTTGTTGCGTGGTGTACCTTGCTTGCTACTGGTTGGGTGTGGGTGTGTATGTGGATGCCTTTTGTGGTGGAGGGGGAGGGAGGTTGTGGTGGGGGGGTTATGGGAGACCCTATTTGGGGGGGGGGGTTTGGACATCAGATGCAATAATATTAACGGCAACAATGCTCGCGCAAGACCCCTGTGGGTCGACCGATCGGATTGCTCAGCTCTGTTCTGCCGGGAAGAGGAGAGAGGAGAGTAGAATTTTGAGCAAACTAGCTTGCTAGCTAGTTCGTGGGTCGCAGAAACAAAGGGGGGGGGATTGTGGGGAAAACAATCGGGGCTGGGGGAAAAGTGCTGGGGTTGGATTCAACTAAACTAATCTATCGGGTATTGGGTATTGGGAGTTGGATGGGATGGTCGGGAAAAAAAGAACAAAAAAAGAACAAAAAAGAAGAAAAAAAAAAGAAAATGGTAGGCGCGCCCTGTTGCTGCCCCTTGCTTGCCTCTGTGTGTGTGTGGGTTTGTCGGTTCGTGAGCTAAATGTCCTGCAGTCCCCAGCCTCCCGCGTTGGGCTCGCCTGGGCGTGGCCGGTGTTTGTGGCCCTCTCTGTGTCTTTGTTCTCTCTCGCCATGCCGCCTTTCCCTTTCTTCTCTTGCTCTGTGCCTCTCTTCTTCTCTCGCGTTGTGCCCCCCTCCATGCCTCCTCTCGCCATGTCCTCCTCCATGCCTTCCTCCGTGCCTCCTCTCGCCGTGCCTCCCTCCATGCCCCCCATGCATTCCCCACTCATCATTTCTTTCAATACGGCCTCCTCTCTCCATCGTACCGAACTCGTCGGCAAAGCCTCCTCCCCCAAATTCACCATACTCGAAATCTAGCTCACACATATCATGTCCCCCGAGACGGTCTCTCTCATATGCACCAAACCCAGCACCACCGAATCCTGGCCCCATCATATTGCGTCCTCCGAGATGGCCACGCATATCATGCCCACCGGGATGGCCCCTCCGAGGCATACCAAGCCCGCCTTCGGGGAATCCTGAAGTTTGGCGACGACAATCATCGCAGACGTGGGACGGGTGGTACTCTTCTGTGTCGGGTATACAAAAGTCGGATTGAGGGCAGTTTTCTTTCTGAGGTATGACGTGCCCGCAACTAAAGACGTATATTTCGACGAGGCACATCCTGGGTTAGGGGAGAGAAAGATGGAAATATTGGTGGGTTATTTTGGGGGATAACTAGAGAGGGTCTGCCGTGGAGTTAGTTGTAGGATGTCTAGTTGGGGTTGTGAGGGGGCTGTTGAACTGGTGGAATGGTGTATTGGAAGGTACTTGTTTGGCCTCTGTCCGCTTGTACACTATTCGCTGTGGCTGGGAAGAAAAGAGACGATCGGAGGAGGGTTATTTGTGGTTCTTATAGGCGGCATGGAGGGGCGGAAGGCTGGAGGGTAGTGAATTGCCTTGGGGTGAGGTGAATGGGAGACTCCCTGGCTATGAGTGGCCGGCCATATTTGTTGCTTTTGCGCAAGCCGATAGTGTAGGATACCCGTAGTACTGCCACACGGCCTAAGAGTTTAAGGTAGTGTGCGCAATGGGACCGCTGAACTAGAGATCGAGCTATAACCATTCTATATCTTTCTGTCGGGGAGAGGGTAGAAGGGCGGTGTCTTAGAATGAGCTAGCGGAGGTGAGACTAGTTAAGTTGCCCCTGCTCCAGAACACAGCTAGTTAGCCGGTGAGGAAACTGACTGGCGTTAGATCGCATCGACAAACCTGGGGTGGCAGGTGGCTTCCACAATGCGAACGTGAACGGCGGTTGCGGTATAAGCTGTGGCAGAATTGGTGTGGTTGCCCGACTGGATTTGCCGTGGCGTCTAATGATGTGGTTATTAGACCGCCTGGCTGCCTGGCCGGCAGCCAGTGCAGTTTCGTGTGAGTTTGGTTAGCTGCTGTTGCTGGGTGTGGGGCCGCGGGGGCTCTCGGGTGGGGAATGAAGAATGAAGAATGAAGAAATGAAGCAGGTTCTCGGACGGTTGATGTTGGAGCTGACTGCTTGGCTGCCCCATCTCCGCCGGGTCGGCAAGCACAACCAATCGAACTCGGACATTGAGCCCCACCATGGAGCGAGTCACGTCGCGAGGGGCATATTGTACTGATATGGTACTATTGGAAGATACACTACGTTACACAGCGACTCGTCGAGCGGGGTTGAACCTCCGTCATCTGTGTGGGGCTGTCCAGTAGTTGGTCCAGCTACCCCGCGCAGACGGTGGGACGCGCACACAACCACGGTGCCAGCAACACCATTCATTCCCCTCTGTCTGTGCACAAGCAGAGTGCCTGTCTAGCTTTTGTGGGAGAGTTTCTTTCTTGTCCAACTCGGCGAGGCTTCTGATCTCGACTCTCGACCGAGTGGTTACGCGGTAACTCGTTTGTTACACGGTAACTAGTTTGTTCACTTCCTGGTGTCACAAGCGACGGCGGGGTAGTTGGCGGTTGGGAGCGACGCTGTGCAACAGACAATAGAAGAGCCCAAGTTACTGGTTGCTAGATACTGAACCCCTCGGGCATAGGGCGTTGTACAAATCTTACCCACTCGTTCTGAGGATGTCTGGAGACTCGTCTGAACGCGGTCGTGGTCGTGGCCGTGGCCGTGGCCGTGGGCGCGGAGACGGCTTTCCTCTGCCTTTCAACCCAAGGGGGCGTGGACGGGGCGGACCGGCATTTCAGGGCCCACCTGCAGGTCATCAAGACGGACAGGCTGGTGCGGGTAGTCGAGGCCGAGGTGGCCGCGGCTCGTTTGGCAGAGGCCGTGGTGGACCAGGCGACGTACAAGTCTTCGAGTGAGATACTCCATCGCGTGTTCTAATTATATTGTGGGGCTAAGCTGTATTTTCCTCCCAGTCATGGCGTTGCCCAACAAGATATGCGCGTGATGAGGATCGAGAACGAGACTGAGGAGGCTTTCAAGCTTGCGAGGTCGAAGTCAGGGCGCCAGAAGTCAGCTCTCAGCGCACGCCTGCCTCAACGGCCAGGGTTCGGGTCACAAGGGAGGGTGGTAATGCTATGGGCAAACTATTTTGAGCTGGTGTCAGATGGCGATCTCCTGTTGTACCGCTATCATATCGAAATATTGCCAGACCAAGCTGGGAGAACTCCGACGGGCAAGAAGGCCAAGAGGATTGTCCAGCTTCTGCTTGAGGATGATCTGGCTCAATACGGACGAAATATTGTCACGGACTTCAGGTCTACCCTCATTAGCAGGACCGAGCTCGACGTTAACGAAGAGGGGTACACTATACGCTACAGGGTTGAAGGCGAAGAGGATCCTGCTCCGAATGCTAGAACCTATCGGATCCGCCTTCAAGACACCGCCACGCTTACAGTGTCCGAGCTTGTAGAATTCTTGACTTCCACCCAGGCCGGCGCTCTGTTTGGGTCGAAAGAAGAGCTGATCCAGGCGTTGAATATTATCGTGGGACATCACCCCAAAGCAGTTTCACATATCGCGTCTGTAGGCGCAAACAAGCACTTTGACCGGGCTGCGCCTGCCTCAGAAAAGATGAGTCTTGGAGCAGGGCTTCAGGCGGTTCGAGGCTTCTTTGTCAGCGTTCGCGCAGCTACGGCTCGTATCCTCGTCAATGTACAAGTCAGGCACATGGCGTTTTACGATGATGGCCCTCTCGAACGAGTGATGGCCGGGTATCTTAGGGAACACGGCCAGAACAAGGTCAAGCTAGGAAACTTTTTGAAGAGGCTGTCGATCAACGTCACGCACATTTCTAAGAAGAATAAGTCTGGTGATCAGATCCCGAGAATCAAGGTAATTATGGGGTTAGCAATGCGTGACGACGGCCGGGAGCTACAGCACCCGCCGATTGTACCCGAATTCGGTGCTGGGGCGAAAGAAGTTCAGTTCTTCTTGGGCGAACAGGGGGGAGGGTCTACAGGGGGAGCTCAGGGCCCGGCTGGGACTGGTGGAAAGAAAGGGAAGAAGCCTCCTAAAGCTGGCCCTGAGCCACCTCAGGAGGGCCGATATATTAGTGTGTATGACTTCTTTCAGAAGAGTAAGTGTCTTCTACTCTTGTAGGTGGGGACACCTTCGAAACAGCTGACATCTATGGCAGCGTACAACATTACCGTCAAAGACCCCCGCCTACCGGTTGTTAATGTCGGTAGTCGGCAGAACCCCTCTTACCTTCCTGCTCAAGTTTGCGAGGTGCTCCCTGGGCAGCCTTCGAGCGCAAAACTTACTCCTGCTCAGACTCAGCAGATGATAAGATTTGCGGTTCGGAAACCCGCTAGGAACGCAGAGTCGATTGTCACCTCTGGAGCTCAGATATTAGGGATAGAGCCTACAAACCCCACCCTCGTAAGTTTAGTTTCGCTCCTCCTCGTGCTGGTAGGGGGATACGCTGACTTTTGAAAGGGTGCCTTTGGGACCACCGTGACACCGAGACTGATTACCGTTCCTGGACGTGTCTTGAGAAGCCCAGACGTGAAATATGGTGGGAGCAAAATCGCCAACACTAGGTTTGGTAGTTGGAATATGCAGTCTGTCCAGTTTTCTACCAAAACAGATTTGCCTAACTGGACTTATCTTTGGATATCGTCCCAGGGATCACCCGATCCATGGAATAATGATCAAGAATTACGGGTCTCTTTGGATGCATTTACATCCATGCTTAAAGAGGTTGGAATTGCGGCTGGTGATTGTAAGCTTGGCCTACATATATTTGTTAATGCTGGTAGTGTTGAAACAGAAATCGATGCGGCAATTCATCGATTTACCAGCCATCCCAAGAACCCTCCACCAGGGCTGCTATTGGTGATTTTGCCCCTTCCGGGCAACACGACAATCTACAATCGTGTCAAGTACGCGTGCGATGTCAAAGAGGGACTTCTTAATATCTGTGTCATCGGACCAAAGTTTGCAAAAGCGAACGACCAATATTTTGCAAACGTCGCGCTCAAGGTTAACCTCAAGCTTGGTGGGCGAAATCAGTTCTTAGATAATTCCAAGCTTGGGATGCTACCGGAGGGCAAGACTATGGTTGTCGGCATTGATACTACGCACCCCGCTCCCGGGTCTTCGTCAAATGCCCCGAGCGTGGCCAGCATTGTCGCTTCTGTCGATCGGTGGCTCGCCCAATGGCCAGCAGACTTGCAGATTCAGCCCGCTCGACAGGAGATGATCTTGGCTCTAGACATATTGCTCAAATCCCGCCTTCGCCTGTGGGCGAAACGCAACGGCACTTATCCAGAAAATATCCTCATATATAGAGACGGGGTATCTGAAGGGCAGTATAGCCTCGTTCTCGAGCAAGAGCTTCCGGCCCTCCGCAAAGCTTGTGAAGAGATCTATCCGGCAGCGGAGACCAAACGAGGTGTGCCGCACATGACTATAATCGTTGTGGGCAAGCGCCACAATACCCGTTTTTATCCGGTTAAGAGAGAGGATGCAGATCGCTCGTCCAACCCATTTAATGGCACAGTTGTTGATAGAGGAGTCACCGAAGCTAGCGGCTGGGATTTCTTTTTGCAGTCGCATTCCGCAATCCAAGGAACAGCTCGCCCAGCACATTACTACATCGTGTACGACGAAATATTTCAGTCCCGTAGGGTGCAGTCTCCCCATCTGAACGCTGCGGATGCCCTCGAGGACTTGACGCACAACCTATGTTACCTCTTTGGGAGGGCGACTAAGGCCGTTAGTATTTGCCCGGCGGCCTATTATGCGGATCTCGTGTGCGAAAGGGCTAGGTGCTATCTGAGCGGGCTTTTCGATCCAACTCCTATGGCTAGCCCTGCCGGTAGCTCGGTGGAAGGGTCCGGGCCCGGGCAACTAGCTGATCCAAGCCAGGTGCGGATACATGAGAAAGTGCGTGATGCAATGTTCTATATCTAACGACATTGTCCCGGCTGTGCGCCCAATTCAGTTTGCGAGTGCCCGTTCTTTCATTTCATTTTGACAATGGACTATGCGTACTGTTGGCAAACGCCTAGCTTTTCCTTGGCCGTGACACGGCTAGCCCAGTCGTTACCTACCATACCCTAACAGAATCTCCGCATAAGTTTTTTGGATCATGTTAGATAGATAACTGTGGGGGAACCGAAAGGGTATCAATGTCTGCATTGCTGTTTTATCATATAGTCACATCTGCTACTCTAGAGTAGAATTGGCAAAAAAAAATATACTTGGTTCATTCATAATATAAGCCGGACTAACTAGGCTAGCTGATAGGAAATTCGTTGACGTGGCGTTGATATGCGAGATTATGAGATTGTTATAAGAATAACTAGTGGCCACTTCACTAGCGCCAACTGTCTTAGCCAGTGATCCTTTTGGAGGGAGATAATAACGGCTCGGACCTACTACCATTTGCATGACATTGCGTTGCACCTCTAGATTCCAAGTTGGGTATTGGAGACGAAATGGCCGCCGGCCGAGCACCTATACCCGTCGGCTTGTTTTATCCAGTGGTACCCCATTGGGCATACGCCCATCTCATTCAGTTTCTTCAGGACCTTGGCTTCCTCTTGCCGCCTTAGCTCTGCTTCTTCAAGGGCCCTCCTGAGTCCCTCTTCGGCTTCTTGTCTGGCGGCTTTGATGGCGAGACTGCGCTGTCTTTCCTCCTCCTGCTTGCACGTAAAGTGGATTTTTTCTTCCTCGTCAGGACTGTAGCCGGACTGCATAGTGCTGTCTTCTAATTTGCGGAGCTTTTCGTTGCTTTCTTTCTCGCTTGCTTGGATGTCCTGGATGTTCCGCTCCTGGTTGGCAATGTTTTCTAGTAAATGCTGATGGGCTGCGGTATGGGCTGCAATATCGGCTTGAAGTTGCTTCCATGTTTCATCGGAGACACCCGGATCGGGTTGTGCTGAGCCGCCGGCCTTGTCAGATCGTAACTCCTCGTCTGCGCTCTGTTCCTCCACCACTGGCTTTGGCTCGGCCGTTTCTGCGGATGTAGCTGTCGAAATACTAGTGTTCAACGGAGCTGGCTGGCTCGATGTAACAAGAGGGGCTTTACTGGCGGTGCTGCCGATTCCGTTATCGATGGGTATTCCGTCAATGCACCGAGTTTGTTGGTCCTCTGACATTGACTCCAAAGCCCGAGAAATGTCTACCATTGCGACAGTCAGTGTTGAGGTAGTAGAGTCTGTACTCTCGAAAGCGGCCGCGGTGATTGATTTGGAGAGCGTTTGAATGTCTCGGCCGTTACCCCACCAAGGACGACTTGAGAGTTCTTGGAGGCGGTCGATCACCTCGAGGTATTGCGGGGAAGCAGTATCCTCAACGATTTCGATTCCGTTCTGCTTTAGTTGGCGTCCTAGCAGCGTCAGGCACTCTTGCGGCTTCATATTCTCGAAAATTACTTGCTCCGGGAACCGACTAGAGAGCCCGGGATTGGTCCTGAGGAGGTTGTTCATATCGTCGCCATAACCGGCAAGGATAACCACAATCTTTCTAATAAATTGTGGTTTCGTTAAACTGTCAACAAGCTCATTCAAACCCTCTTTCCCAAATTCTCCGTCGCAAAGGCGGTAGGCTTCATCCACAAAGAGCACTTTACCCAGGGCCTTTCTTAATACATCTCTAGTTTTTGGTGCCGTCTGTCCAACATATTGGCCGATGAGGTCTGATGCCGAGCACTCCAAGTATTCTTTTGTTGATAGTACACCCATTTCATAAAACAACTCGGCCATTTTCCTGGCAACCGTCGTCTTCCCCGTACCTGAACTGTATTAGAGAGTGTCAGATTAATGATTATAGTTTCATAGCAGCTTACCCGGAGGGCCTTTGAAGATGAAATTAAGCGGTATTTGCTCTCGTGGGTCTCTCTTTCGAGCCCTCATGATGACGGCAATCCGTTGATAGCCTTCGAGCCTCTTAATGAGATTCTCGCAACCTACGATATCCGCGAAGATTCTTCGACAGCTAACGGCGGAATTTCTGGCTCGGTCGAAGTTCTCATCGAAATCTTGGGGTAGGAAGGTGATGTCGGGGCTGCGGCTCATCGAGTCATTCGATAGGCTTCGCTTTTGCTCATTTTCTTTGGCATGAGAGATCAGGTTCTCAACCTCGCCTGCATTTCCGAAGTTTGGTCGGTCTCGGGCTCTAGAGAGAAGCTCAATAGCAACTGCTTTAGCTTCTTCTGTCGCTTCAAGTCCTTGCTTCTTGAGTTTCAAGTCGAGGATGGCTCTAAGCTCTTCGTCGTTAAAATCCTCGAAGTTGAAGGCGTGGTTCATTGGGAACCGTCTTGCGAGGCCCGGATTAGAGTTCTCCAGCATCTCTTCCATTTGATCTTTGTAGCCTAGTAGGAGTACGCATCGATCCTCGCCCGGTATACTTTGGATGTCGGATACGATTGTATCGATAACGGCTGCTTTGTACGGATCTACGTGTCCCCCCCCTTTACAGCCTGGATACAGCATGTATGCTTCATCAATGATGAGCACCTTGCCTTCCGTTGCTTTCAAGATCTCCTTTGTATTTTTTTCGGTTTCACCGAGGGCACTTCCGATAAAATCCGCAGGGTTCTTGAGAACAACTAGAGTCGAAGTTAGCTTTGAGATCTTGCCAGCAGTTGAATCGGACTAAACTGTTGATTGTATGGTCGCGAATTGTATATTTAACTGGAAAGGGTGCAGATATCTTACCTTCGCTCTTTGAAAGAAGCCCCAGGTCAGCCAAAATCAACGCATAGAGTTTTCCAACAGTGGTTTTGCCTGTCCCAGGCGACCCGAGGAAGATGCGATTCAGGCTTACTTCTACTGGAGGTTTCTCGTTGAGCTCTCGTTGGTAGTTGAGCCGCATACGATTCACAAGCGTCATGACTGATTGCTTGACGGCGTGCAGCCCAATTAAGCTCTGGAGCTCTTTCCAGGCCGCGCTTTGTTGGAATGCTTCGAGAGGCTCAGGCCCTATTAGGTCTTCTTTTGTAAAGAGAAAGTCGTCCGGACTGGTGCCAGTAATTCGTTCTTGATGTAGACGGTTAGCTTGTCGCTCCGTAATTCTAGCCCAAAGGTTTTCCAGAGCGCGTGCATTTCCATATCCTTCAGCACCCCGGCCTCTACCCAGCCGCTGGATAAGGATTCGAGCATACAAGCCAGTTAGTCCATCCTCAATCTTAGCGCGACCGCTGTACTTGCTTTCGACTAGGTGACCAAGCATGATTAAGAGCTCCTTATCCATGTAGTCGGGAAAGTTGAGGCGATGAGGTATGCGACTATTGAAACCTGGGTTACTCTCGAGAAACTTCTCCATCTCCTTGCTGTACCCTGCTAGAATGAAGACGATCTTGCCGACCATTTCTTCGATTTCTGCAAGGAGGAAGTCCAGAACGGCGGCACCCCCGGAGCTATTAGCAGAAGAAAGCTGATAGGCTTCATCTAGGAAGAATACACCCCCACCAGCAACGAGAATATCACTAATTTTTTTCTTCACTCCCGGGACTCCTTCGTTTGCAAGACTGGACGCTGTTGCTTCTACGAACTCCTTTCCCGGTAAGGCGCCGATCGAAACGAGAAACTGGGCATAAAGCCGGGCAACGGTCGTCTTTCCTGTAAAGCCGTTAGCAAGGCAATCCATTCTTGTGCGGGACGAAGCTCACCAGTCCCAGGGTTTCCAAGCATCACCATACCAAGCCTTTCTTTCCTCATGTCGGTTCCCTGCCTTGCGACGGTATCCATCTTTGCCTTTATGTTGAGGACTTTGGCCTTAACATCCTCTAAGCCTGTAAGACCCATGAGAGTATCGATTGCGTCATTTGAGGCACCTTCAACTCGCTTCTGTCGTTCCCACTCTGTCTCGGATGGACTTTTCGCATCACTCTCCGCTTTCCTGTCGGGTCCCGGCATATTCTCTGGCTGGGCGGGGCGAGGCACTTCCCCTGTACTCACCGTTGCAGGAGGGGCTAGAGCTATACTATTTGGGGTTGAAGAGCATTCTTTGCTATTCTTTCCTGTTGGTTGGGCTGCTTGTGCAGGATTCCTCGCGTCTAAGTCCCGCCGCTTCTGCTCTAGGGCGCGTGCTTGATCTAAGGCTGTTTGGCAGTTGGCAGCTTGTTCCCAGGCCCGGCGTATTTGGATATCAAGATCTGCAGCCTCTGATGCGTGTTTCAATTGTGCCTTATCACGTTTGTTTTGCATCTCTAGCTCCGCTTCTAGCTCCTTCTGTTGTCGTCTGTCGTCGAGCTCGCAAACAGGACAGGTAGATGGCTGGGATTTGTGGCACTCCCTCCGCCGTAGATGGTTCTTGGCGCACATGAACTCTATCACTCTCTCACAGAGCATTTTTGAATGGTCATGTACTTGGTGGCAGTACTGCGGGCACCGGTGGAGACCACAATTTAGCGTTACGTCGCTGCATGTTGTATGTTAGCATATATTGATCAACGAGGGCTCTGGCTTACCATGGCTCTGTGCACCCTCCGTCTGGGCACTCCTTACCAAAGTCCTCAGGACACCGCAAAAGCGCAACTCGGTCGGTGTGACGTTCGCACCTGATAGGGAAGCCATCATAGACATGATTTCCTGCCGTGAGCATCCCTATGAACTGCTGCCATAGTTCCCCGCCACTCCGAGAGCCTGTGAACGTCTCTGCATCGCCAATGAGGATAAGGGCATTCCGGGCTCGGGAGAGCAGGACATTTAGTCGTTCGGGAGAAACCATGAAGCCGATTTCCCGACGAGGGTTACTACGGGTCAAGGATACAACAGCTATATCACTCTCGTCACCCTGGAAGTTATCTGCGCCGGGATAGTGTTAACTCTTAAACTGTGGAATGTCCAATCGGCCGTGCATCGTTGGAGGTTTCAAAATTTAACTCACCGATCGTAGAGATTCTGATGCGCGGCCTCCCCATAGTGGACACTGCGGGCAGTAATCCAGCACGTACCAGGTCGTGCGAGTCCAAGTCATTGAGAACCGGGTCATTAGCTTTCCCGAGCTCGTCAGCTAAGAGACACAGCTGGCCTAGGTACGGAGTCAACACAACAATGTTGTCGGTCTTGTAGCCTTGTTGGCCAAGATACCTCACACAGTTGAGAACCATCTTGGCTTCGAACGCGTTTTCCTTCGACGATGTTGAGGTAGTATCCTTCCAGTCCGGTACGTCCGGCATCTCGACCTCGTTTTCCTCGTGGTTCACGAATATTAAATTATCTCTAAATCCTCGTAAGTTAGGCCTCCCTTGGGTGCTTGGAGCGTCAGCAAGGTCCGGGTATGTCAACTGCCTCACAAGTGCCGACAGTTCTGGGCGCATCCGATGCTGCTGGGATAGGACGTCGTGAGGATAACCCCGGAGGACGAGTCTCTCGAACAGGGATCGGTTTAGGTCATAACCACTGCCTTTCTCGACGCTGAGGTCGTGGTGCACTCTGGGCCGGAGTTGCTTGTGGTCCCCGATAAGAATCAGTTGTTTCGTATCCGGACCGAGCGCAGTGAGGACATGACTTTCGAGAATCTCACCTGCCTCCTCCACAAGGAGGACACCTGGGGCAATGGATTGTAGCGCTTGTACGTACTTCGCCGCAGCGGTTGTGGTACAGGCAATAATGCGTTTGTGGCGTATGATTGAGAGGTCCTTTTCCATGTGGATCGCGTTTATCTGATCCAGGGACGTATTATAAGCAGTCCCCGACTCACAGATGCCCGCCAAACGCTCACTCAACATCTCGGCCTTCCATTCACTTAGTGCCTTCACCCGATTATGAGATTTCATCCCCCAGACACCCTGGAAGTTCGCTGCACGCCGCTGAAATGGTCCTGCATCTTTTCCGCGACACCAGCGATCGAGTAAGTAGAAACGATCCATCGCTCTCCCCTTCTTACCGACCCGGGTCATGTTCCCATCTTCTTCAGGCATTTCGAAAGCGTCAAAGAACCTAGGGCCGTTGGATCTGAACTCGAGATGTTCCAGAATTTCGGACTTGGAGGAGCTTGTCTGCTGAAAGTTGGCGAAAGCGCTACACAAGATTTTACCTGCTTCTATTACGTCTTTCTTGCGTAAATCAAACATTAGGCCTTGTTCGCGAGTTAGCCTTATATTAGCCCGTGTCTGCTTAATCGAGAGAGCTTCCGTCTTTGCAGTCGCCTTCTTTGTTGACCCAAGGCGGACAATATCGTATGCCGGTACGCACTGATTCAATAGATCTTCCAGGAACTGGTCTAAGGCATGGTGGGTATAGCATACTATGAGGATCTTCTCACTAGAGTGGCGGTGAATAGCTCTAGCGATTAGTGAGCCGACGAATGATTTCCCAGTTCCTAGATTTGATTAGTTATTATTGCTAGTCCCACACATCATAAGGGTGTTTGGTACCTGGAGGGCCCTGAATCAAGCTGAGCTTCTGACGAAGTCCCGCCAGGAGGCATGCCGCTTGAGATTTATCAAGCTTCGTCGGATAAGATAGTTGTAATGTGTGGCTTAGGTCGTGTGAAGGATGTTTCTCTAGGGTGTCCATAAGGTCGACCATATCGCTGGTTAGTTGGTAGTTGGGGCGCGGTAAGCTCTTGCCTGGCTCCCAATGAAGTATATCCTCTTCCAACGAGAGCTCCTTAATCTCCTTTAGCTGTTTCAATATGGGCTCGTATGCGAAGAAAGCTGTGCTCAGTTGGACTAGCTTTAAGTTGTTCGCTGTTTTAATTCGCAACAGGGACTTTTCCATTGTCCTCTCTGGGATCTGCAAGCACAGGACTGGGGGATTCTGGGCCAGGAGGTCCTCCTCTCTGATGAGGGTGCCCAGCGCCACGACTTCGTCGTCCACCGTCAAACACGCCACAGACTCGTTCTTTAGGAATTTGGGGTTGTCTTGGAGGAATTGTTTCCGTTCCGCTGTATTCTTTCTAGGCAACTGACGTAAGTCTTGCGTACATCGTAACTGCAGAGACCATGGCTGGCGGCGGTCACACTGAACCCCCGCCATACTTAAGTGTTCAACGCAAAAACCTCTTCGACGGCCTTTCTTCATCATGAGAGAAATTTGGACCTCCTCACGCAGGTCGCGCAGCATGTCTTCGCGCAACAGTCGAAACTGGCTGTCAGCGTGTAGAGCGAGAACGTCCGACCGAGGAACACCTTTGTATACCTCGCAAGCTCGTGGTAGAAAAGGGTCTTTAGAAGCTAACTCATCTGGGGTCGGGAGAATGGCGATCTTTCGTATATCCAAGAAGTCATTGTCATGCCGTCCGCCGGGTCCACCTACCGCACGTTTGTGTCTCGCTTTGATAGTGTTGATAATGTGTACAATTCTCTGCGCACGTAGACGAACTTGTAGTTGGCTAGATTCAAGGAGTTGCTTCTGTATTCGTTCATCCCGTACGATGGGGGCGAATGTGATGGCTTTTGCAGTTGGCAGAGACACAAGTTGCAGCAGGAGCCACGAAAAGGCTTCGAACCCCGTTTCAGAGAGCTGACTGGAACCAGCAGCCCTAACGATAGCGCCCCATAGGAGTTGTGTATTAACAATCTTCAAAATAATCTGCCGCAGAACTTCGCCGCCACAAATGGTCTTTAGCTCGGGCGCTTCAAGGTAGTGAAGGAAGGGAGCAATTGCGCCATTCAGAAATGAGTTAGAAATGTTGGAGGACAACGCAGAATGTAAGGCAGGATAGCCGTGGGCACTGCTGACGATTCTCTGTATGCAAATTGATGGCTCTGGCTGGTCGCATATAGCCTCGAGGAATTGTTTGGCATTATTCGCAGTGATGTCCTCCCTGCCGGCCAGTACCTTACTCAGTAAGGCCCGAAGCTTAGTGCTTCTAATTGAAGTTTTCTTATCTGACATCGAGATGCCGGCTGCTGCATGTAACTAGAGCTAGTAGGCCATAGTTTAGCTGGATAATTTAGCGCACAAGCGGCGGGGGGACCCACGAAGAGGAAGGTAGTTGAGGCAAACAAGGGGAGCGATGTGGCCTTAGCTCCTGTGACTCCCGGGGAAGCTAAAGGTAAGTCGACGGAGGTTTGGCTTGGACACGCTCAATACCATATAACGCCAAGCTTCACCATACTCCGGCACCTTTCCAAATAACCCTTAGCAGGGCATGAGATGTGCCAGTAGAGCCAACTCAATATCGGGGGTAGGCGATAAGAGGTCAGAAACGGCGATCGCAGAGCAGGTATAACCGTTTGACAGCGATGCGGAGATGGAATATGAGAGCGGAGGCTTTCAAACGTCTGGAAGGCTTGGCGCCACTCAAGAAGAGCGCAACACCAATAAATCCGAGAAATCCGAACACGGGTCTCAAACCCCTTGGGACAAACTAACACCCGCGATATTGCTTCCGCGGAATAATGTGCTTTGGTTTCAGCTGTCGTTCCTCTAGCCTCACGTCGTGAACCGGCTGCAACCCCACCCTTCCCCCCCGCTCTCCAGTAGAATACAAGGGCTACCGTTTTTGTTTCATCACGAAATTTGAGGTAGATTATTGAAGCACGACTGACTAGCTATGAAATTACCGAATGTGAGAAGTTGGACTCCCACATCTGAACGCACTGAGACCTGACTAAGTAGTGTCTGTCCTTACCCCTCAGTATACTATCCATCTAATTACAGGCGCTAGTTGAGCCACTATCAGAACCCTCACCCCCTGAGACTCGCGGATTTAGTCTCCCTCGGGCTTTCCACCAACGATTCGAACCCCTCCCTGGGGTCCTGGGACGCATTTTGGCTCTAGTGCTGTAATTCCTTCACTATTGAGCTATGGATGCCTCGAGCATCCACATTGTGAGGACAATCTAGATACTGGTGGGTAGAAGGATGTTGGATTACTGGAGATGTAGCCAACTACTTATAGGCTCACTTTGGCCAAGGGAATAATTAATCCACATAATCTAGACCTCAACGCACAGCCGCAAAAATTGGTCGCAAACCACCCTCACAACATCAATATTTCCCGCCCTAGCCGCTGCAGGAATCTGGTTAGTTTGGGCGTTCCTATAAATCATCTTACCTATGCCGTTTTGAATAATCTACCTTATAGTTTGGTGCAATTGGCAGGCATTTACGGCTAATTGTTTCAAGGAGAGGTGAATATCCATCTATATCCTCCTTACCCATATTGGTTCTGTGGTCAGTCAGGAATGCGGCAGCACTGTCGTGATCTTTTGTAGCTGTATTTGACAGATTGACGCCAATAGTCGTGCGAAACAACAGCGTGGATTTAGGTAGGTGACATCACCCCCGAGAGCATTCCGTCCCAAGTTATACCGTTAATTCACCTAAGTCACTGCTTCAATCAACCGTTCAAGTGAGGCAATGAATTACATAACAGAGGGGGTATGTTTCGCTGATATCACAGAGGTTGGGATCTGCTCCGTGCTGTAGAAGTCGCCTTGCATCGTCGCTCATAGCAAAGCGGAGCGTTCATATCTCTCTGTACCATTAACTGCTGCTGCCGCAAATCCCTATCCATAATATCAACTACGATCCTGTGGAGTATGGCGAGCTGGAGCTTTCCCAGGCAACTGCCATCTGTAGGCAAGACGAGCTTCCAAGCTTGTAGCACAGATATAACTTAGAATCTGTTGCCTTGCAGCATCCATGGTAGAACTAGAGATGGCACGTGAGCAGAGCAAAACTGGTCTAAGGGGAGGACAGCGACTACTTACATTCCGTTTTGGTCCTCTAGATATGGGTCCGCCCCAGTCTGAATGGGGATCTTGTAGGATGTATACTCGCTGCGATCTAGAGAGTGAGGCATTAGTCAGATGTTACTGGGTAATCTCTGGGGCTAGGGTTAGGGGCCAGATTTAGTATTCTATTGGTGTGTTTGGGTGTAGTACTGGCAGGACATCTATGCAAGCGACATCTACTGCAGACGCCGTTTGTTCCCCAAATATAGTATTCATAAACCTGGCCTCCCCGTTCGATTCCAATAGGAAAGGTGCCCGCGTGGACCGGGACGCTTCTTCTAACCTTGAGGCGTGCAACTGGACCACCCCGATTGAGGAAACCAACTGGAAAACCTGAAGCTAAATAGGGGGGTTCCTAGCGGTCCCAATTTAACCAGTGTCCTATAGTGGAACTGCAAAGGGGCTGCCCTGTGGCCGGCGAGAGGGATCGAGTGGGAGGACTCATCGGTTACTCCTGGGTGTCCATCTCCTTCGATTGTTTCTTTTGACTTTAATATTATTCGGAGAGGAGACACCTACGAGCAGATGTCCTAAAGTATTACCCGGTTCGGAAATTACTAGTTCCATGCCAGACCTGTGGTTAAGTTTGCTTCGGTCTCGGATCTAGCAAATCAAAGTGTTAGATAAAGTGAGAGGTACACAGCTCTCGATAACAAAATCGCTTGTTTGCACCGGACGTCATGTAGTTCCTCCTTCAAATCGATATTACGGCTCTTCTTCCGCTTCCGTGGGGGTTAGATAGCGAGGGTTACACTGGAAAGCGCCAGCTGAAGCGTGGTCTGGGCTAGTTCGGCCCTCCCCTCATTAACTAGTGTATTAACACTTCTGACGTCGATTCCTGGGCAACATTCTGCAGGCCCTAAATACAAGAAATGATTTCCAGCTGAGAAAGGCCCACCAAGGATCCTACAATTCGTCCGACACCTTGGCCAAGTCTCCGAGTGTCTGCAATATGGCCATGTAATATGGCCGATGTCCGGTCGAAGACCAGCCTGGCTGGGTTCCGATAGCTTGGCTACAGCGGGGTTGGAAATAAAAAGAACCTTGGTCTCTTCAGCTCAGCTCGGTCAGCCACTGCACCTTCTCATTGGGGGGACCAATAGAAAACGCCACCGAAGCGCATGGCGCAATAGCGGGGTATGATAAGCAAGCAGCAGCATGCTTGCAGACATCTGTGGTAGGAATTGGCGAGTCTTTACATCAAGTGACAACAATGCCGTGTGGGTGTCTTAGATGTAGTGAACCCACATCTGAATACGGCGAACTACAGAGCGGCGTCGCGAAGGGAGTGGCTCGGATATGGGACCAATGCGAGGCAAGATGCCCACATTTCGCTCTAGTGGGCAATGCAGCCTGCAAAAATAATTAATATTTATCCTATATCGATATTCGGCATATTGTATTAATTATTGGGCGGGATTCCGAACTAGGGTTGGGTGCTCCATGCCCTCGTATGGTATCTTGGGAAGTTTTCCTGCATTCTATTTAGGAAAAAAGTCTCGATTCATCTGTGGTTGTGCGTCATATGGTATTGGGGTCATATGATCAAAAGTATGGTCTTCTAGGGTTATTCTCGCAAAGACGCCTTGAGGGTCATTCAAGGATTTACCCTAGAGAATTGTTAAGGAAGTGAGTATAATTATTTGGGGAGATCGAATACTTTAAGGAAATCCTACGTCACAAAAATATTGCACTCCCTACGGAGAGTTTGGGAGGGCAGGCGATGGGGTTGTAGCTATTTTCTGGGTACAAAATACAGTGTAGATAAATGGCCACATTAGTTCCACGAAATAGTCTTCCTACGACCAACCACTATCATGACTTGTCGGCCTACGCGTTATAATTGCAGGCTCAATGGAGGCCGTGAAATCAAAAGGAGCGCTAAGTTCACTGGGATCTCTGGTTGCCATAGTTTCACGGGGAGCGCTGAAATCGTATATGGGGGTGGTGTCGCCTGACTGTGAGAAAATGGCTTTGTATATGACTCGAAGTATAGCACCAATGCCGAGAATGAATGGTATAGTTTGCCCGGCCGAATCGATGTGGTGGACATTCTGTATGCCATTCCAGTGGATGGTTAGCTCGACTGCAGCCACCAGAGTGACTGATATGATACAGGCGGAGATGGCGGATGTAATCTCAAGCAGCTGTTTGCGCCCTTTATGGATTCTAGCTGAAAAGTTAACAACCTACAGAATGACGTAATTGGCAGTGTATCTTACTCGACCTCACCATCTCTATCACGGCGGTGGAATCTCAATCTCGATCTCCGGAATATCCAATTGCAGATCGAGAATAGAACAATGCCCAGGCAGCAGGCATTCAGCACGATGTTGAGTGTACGGAACCAATTCGCCTTGAGCGGAATCTTGTGAAACAAAAACCCATACTCCTCGCAGTCCAGACTCGAATTGATATGAATACCCGCTGCCCAGAACCACAAACCAAACCCCGACACCATGCAAATAATCACGTTGAATAAGAACTTGTGCATATCGCTCGAGGGTACTTTCTGTGTCCGCCATGGGTCCCACTGCGGGCTACCACACACCAGGACTCGTATCAAGACGGCAGGGATGAGCATGGCAAAGCGGCCAAAGGTGAAGAGCAGCACGACATAAACCTCGGAGGCCCGCAGCTCAGAGACGTTTCGGACGGTTTTGACGACAAGCGCGAGGAAGGTCGCAGCAAGGAAGAGGTTGTTGCTCGTTCGCATGTTCACCACCTCGCTTGGGGCGAGCCATTCAGAAGCAATGATTGCGCACCATTGAAGGTAGAAGCCGACTCTAATTCCAAAACCGTACATGTCAGCATCGCCGACGATTCCGCATGAAGTAGACATCGTAGCGATGGATGTGGCGATGAACAGTGGGCGATCATACGTCGCGCTCGCTGGTCATAGCAGCTCTGCCCGACAAGGCTGAGGATCTATTTTCATCGTTGGTGGGGTAGTTCAAAATCCAAAACAAGAGCCTCCTATTTAGGGAGAACGGTAGAGCGATAAAGGATCCCAGGAGAGTGGCCAATAAGCTAAGTGAGAGAGCTGCGAAAGATGATTATTTCTCAACATATTTTTGCGAGAGCGCGTGCTGTTTGAAGGGTTCGAAGTTTCTGATTCGATTTCCAATCTCAATCTCACTTGATAAATAAATCGCGATTCTCCTGTATACAATTGCTAAAAACGCATGAAAAAGTGGAAAACAAGTTGCTTTTTGTGGAGTAGGATTGAGAACTTGAAAAGACACTTTTTAAGAGTACTCTTGCCTCGCTGGTTGCGAATAAACTGTGCGAAGGAAAACAACTAGGCAGCAGGGTCGCTTTAGTTCGCCGGAGTGATTTGTGGGTGAGTGGGGTGAGGTGGAATACTGCAAGTGTCATCTATGCTGCGAGAGCTATTTGCAATGTTGCGCGCTGCGGAGATGCGGTACTGGCAAAGAGAGGAGGCTAGGAGGTAAGGGCGGGTAATGAGAGAAAGGGGCCTGGAATGAGATGTTGGAGGTAGTCTGGTTTACATACTAGTAGAGGCTGTAGAGGGAGAGCTGGTTGGGACGCTAGGGGTGGTTGAGTGCGGCGGATAGGGGCATTCGCACAAAGCGGGTTTAATAGCGTTAGACGAGAAGGATCATGGCATTGGACACGCCATGTGGGATCCTACTGCGAAGTACAAGCACAAGCACAAGCACAAGGAAGGATAGTACGTGAAGAAAGTTCACATGCTCTGACTCTGCGACCTAAGGTACTTGTTCAAGTATATTAGAACTCTAAATGTACTTGCGCTATACAAAGAAGTACGGGGTGTTGACTTTATTTAGTCTCTGCCCACCGACAACACAAGCGAGTATGGGAGGTGGGCAGAGACTTACCCTGACCCCTCAAGTACGAGAACAGCTAACTTATGGGAGGTGGCTTTGACATGTTGCGACAAACCTTGCGGGCTGTGCGGCACAGAATGTATTTATTATACTTGCACTTGTACTTGGATTGTATGGTGGATAGTACTAGTACGTAGTCCATGCCCTAGTAAATATACGTAGAGTTCCGGCCAAGCGGTAGTCAGCTCCGCGAAATTCGTAAATAAAGTGCGGTTGGCATCACACGACCCAAAACCCCCCTCGGCTGCATCCAAGCTTGGGAATTTCAGCCGGAATGCGCAGACCTGACGTGAAGGTGAAAGGCCCTGTGTGTGGGTGGGCTGTGCTGGCGATGCATATGAGACATGCATGCCCACTACCACTTCGACGGCGTCTTTCTTAAGATAGGGGCGATATAGGGGGACAATATTGCACAGGGAGCTGCGCGGCGATGGGTAGTTAGAGTTTGTCCGACGCTTATTGCCACCGCGCCGGATACGGACTAGTGTGTATTAGCGTGGGTTAGTGTATGGGTATGTTCTTTGAGTATCACGAGCAGGTGACTGACAGAATCGACATGGAGATGGCGGGCGGCATGAATCTCGCCGCAATCTGGCCGCTCCACTCGGCAAGCCAAGATCTGCATGCGGAGTTTCGTGCAGAGTTTCCTGCCCAGTTTTCCTGCCCAGGTTTCCTACTCGAGCTGAAGACTGCTGCGGGTGTAGTGAGCGTGGTGTGGTGTATTGTGCCGGTACGGGTGCAAGCAGGAGTGCGAGCAGACGTACTGTGTAGTAGTAGTAGTAGTAGTAATAGTAGTACTGTATCGCACCTGTGTATTGTGATGTGCAATGTCGATGGAAAAACGCACTGGTGATGCCACGGGCTGAACGTGCGGCTGCCTCCGGCTAATTGCGTTCGCCAAGCCTGTCAGACAATCTCCACCATCGCGATGCAAACTCCAGGGGCGAGCGCGGGGAGACGCCCGAACATTCCTCTCCAAGGCACTGGGCGCGACAGCTGCTGCCACACCGGAATGGGGGGAATCCAATCTCCTCCCTGAAATTGCAGCCTGCACCCTGGCCAATGGACTCGCCGCCGGTTGCGTAATGCTTTTTCTCATGTCTCTTTGTTGGTTACGTCCGGAAGCCCCACCTCGTAATTGGGTCTTCCGTCGTGTTATTAGCCCGCCCATCGCGCCCTGCCTCGCGCCCCGTCCCGCTCTCCTGCTTCAACTCAGGGGAATCGACTCTCAGACTTCACGTTTTGATCAATCTCTCCCGAGATAGCGCCCACGATTCCAACACATTGACCCGCTATTTAACTCGAGCTCCAGCCCGGAGTCTCAACACCCCAAGGACATCCGGAATCCCACCGCCGCCACCATCGCAACCTCACAGTTCCTTCACCACGGTCGTTATCGTTCTGTTCTGCCCACTGTCGTTATAGTATACTTCAACTCCCCGCGCAGCTCTTCGCATTGTAGCGATGCCGTCATCATGGATGTCCGGCGTTTTGCTGTTTGCAGCCGTCTGCGGGAGGGTAGCTAATGCCCGAAGCGTCCCTTTCGTGGCTCCGCCGGACGACGTCTTGGAGGCGGAAGGAATCGTTCTCTCCTCCCAGCCAAAACTCCTTGCTGCGCCGATTGCGGCGTCTCCGCTCGATCGAACCGGTTGGACTGCAACTACCGATAGTGCTCAGGGTGGGTTGGCTGGTACGAATGCTCTCGACGGCAATGCGAATTCAATGTGGCATACACAGTGGGACCCGACAAATGCAGCCTTGCCTCATACTATTACCATCGACATGAAGAGCACCCAATTCGTGGATGGGGTCACCTATCTCCCGCGACAAGACGGTAACCTCAATGGGAACATCGGACGACACCAGCTCTTTTTGAGCACCGATGGGACGAACTTTAATCTCGTCGCTTTTGGGACTTGGCTTGACGATAATAGCGAGAAGACGGCGGATTTTGAGACGACTCCAGCGCGGTATATCAGACTTGTAGCTCTCAGTGAGGCTGGGGGCCGTGGCCCGTGGACCAGCGCAGCGGAGATAAACGTTTACGTCTCAAAAAAAACTTCGCATCAAGAACCGGTTGGACCGCAACGGCCGATAGTTCACAAGGTGGCTTAGGACCAGGCAATACCCTTGATTCAGACACCACATCACTCTGGCATACACAATGGGATCCAACCAATGCACCCCTGCCTCATACGATTACCATCGACATGAAGACCGCGTTAAACGTAGATGGCATCACCTACCTTCCACGTCAAGACGGAAATAACAATGGGAATATCGGGAATTATCAGGTCCTGACGAGCACAAACGGGGTAAATTTCAACCAGGTCACATCAGGAACATGGATCGATGACCCCACTCTGAAGGGCGCGAATTTCCCATCCGTTTCGGCGCGGTATATCAGGATCGTAGCACAAACCGAGGCCGGAAATCGTGGCCCTTGGACCAGCGTAGCGGAGATCAACGTTTCTGTCGGAGGTGCCTTTGTACCACCGCCAAACGGTTTAGGACAATGGGGTCCAACCATCAATTTCCCTCTCGTTCCAGTTGCAGCATCTGTCCAACCCAATACCGGAAAAGTCGTCGCTTGGTCGTCCTGGTCCGCTAAGACCTTTGGTGGAGATGGCGGTCGTACTGTCACCGCTTTATACGATCCGGCTTCCCAAAGTGTAACACAGCGAGTGGTAACAAATACAGGACATGACATGTTTTG
Source organism: Geoglossum cookeanum (assembly GCA_021527025.2). Lineage (NCBI taxonomy): Eukaryota > Fungi > Ascomycota > Geoglossomycetes > Geoglossales > Geoglossaceae > Geoglossum > Geoglossum cookeanum. Next base: position 115,948 of record JAJDFF020000045.1, read on the forward strand.
TCCTAGTATCTCGTTGGATGCAAACGGACGCACACTAGTTACCGGAGGTGATAGCTCCCAGAAGGCTAGCATTTATACCCCAGGCAGCGACAGCTGGTCGAGCGCGGCAAACCTTGTAACTCCTCGTGGATACCACTCGTCAGCTACTTGTTCCGATGGACGGATTTTCACGATCGGAGGCTCATGGAGCGGAGGCGAGGGGAACAAGAACGGTGAAATCTACAATCCCAATAACAACGGGTGGACTGCCCTAGGAGGTTGTCCTGTTGCTCCCATGTTGACTGCGGACCAACAAGGCGTCTACCGGGCTGATAATCACGCCTGGCTATTCGGATGGAAGAGTGGATCGGTATTCCAAGCAGGGCCTAGTATTGCTATGAATTGGTATGGTACCAGCGGAGGCGGCTCTAGGCAGTCTGCGGGTAATAGGGCTGCAGACGGACACTCAATGTGTGGCAACGCTATCATGTACGATGCTGTCGCCGGAAAGATTCTTACTGTCGGCGGTTCTCCCAACTACCAGAATTCACCGGCGACAACCGCCGCGCATATCATCACAATCGGCAATCCGGGTACTACTGCTCAAGTCACCAAGATCGGCAACATGAATTTCCCCCGCACATTCCATAGCTCTGTCGTCCTGCCTGATGGTAAGGTCTGGATCGGTGGAGGTCAATCTGTCGGTTCACCGTTCCAAGACTCAAACCTTCAGCTCACTCCCGAGTTGTGGGACCCAGCGACCAACCAATTCACCCAGCTTATCCCCAACTCGATACCCCGTGTCTACCACAGCTTCGCCCTTCTCCTCCAAGATGCCACTGTTATGCTCGGTGGCGGTGGTCTTTGCGACACCTGCTCTGCCAACCATTTCGACGCGCAGATCTATACTCCGCAATACCTCCTCAACGCTGACGGTACGAAAGCAACTCGCCCGGTCATTAGCTCTATTTCTACCAATAATGTCGTACCAGGGAACACCATTACCGTCAACACGAATGGCGCTGTTTCATCGATGTCCCTCGTCCGGTATGGCTCCGCTACCCACACTGTCAACACCGACCAGCGACGCATCCCACTTAGTCTCGCATCTCTCGGGAGAAATTCCTACAGAATCACGATTCCGAACGATTACGGAATTTCTCTTCCGGGGTACTGGATGTTGTTCGCTATGGATTCAGCCGGCCGCCCGAGTGTCTCTAAGACCATTCAGATCAGAGGCCCGTGAGGTAGTACTTGGGACGATTGTGGCGTGGGAAGGCAATTGGGATGTGTGATTGGGTAGTGAAATGTTGCGAAGGGTTTTTGTTGTTTCAGCGTAGGAGGGAATAATTGTCCGAACAGCCCCCCAGAAATTGAAATTTGAAATTTTCCATTGCACCCGCTACCCCGGTTTACGCGTACACGATGTTGGATTGGGGCTTTTTATTTTTGCTGCTGACCTTTCTGCCGATATTTGGCCGACGATCATTACTCGACTCTTTTCTTTGCCCGTAGCTGCGCCATTACTTACCTTGACGTTGTGCTCGGTATTGATGGTTTGCACATTATTATTTTATGCTTTATAATTCAGCGATTTAACGCGCCGTATGCTTCCGTGCCTGCTTGCATGTGAGTCTGCCCAAGTTTAATCACGACCAGCACGCAGTCGAGTCGCTACGAGAATCCCCCATTGCGGGAGCTATCGCGTTGTAATACGCGGCTCTACCCCGGTCTCAGGATCGTACTACAAGAATGATCGCGCTACAAGGATAGAGTCCATTGCCCCGACCATTTTCCCGCAGAGCGACTCGACCGTAGTCTGTTCCAGCTACGGGTCTCATGGCCGATATGCAGAGCAACTCGGGAACAACCGATGAAATTCCCGATGAAATTCCCGTTGCTACCCGCGCGCGGCTGTTCAGTGGAAAGGGTAGCTACTGCCCTTTTTTGCGCGGCGACTGCTTTTGTGCATCTACTACAGTTCCGGGGCAGGAATTTTCACGAGTACACATGGTATTTTCCTGATCCCAACACTACCAATACTCTCAACTCCACTCTACAACATACATATTACTTAGTTCTAGTAGTGCTAATATGCATATTTCAAAGAAAAGTTATATTTCTAAAAAAGAATAATTACTACTTTCTGTTGATTGATGTTGTTGGTATTACCATAGGGATACCTAGCTAGCTGAAGACAAGTATAATAGAGTCTGAGATGGCAAAATGCAACACTTTTCATGACCCAGCCACATCAGCATCATGATACCATAATGCAGTCGATTATGGTACCAAAATCGCTGTCACTGCTTAATTCTATATACTTTTCTTCATCTTTTGGTAGTGTCTCTTGTTGCTTGCACTTTCTGGTTGCTTGTTTGGATGCCTTTCTGCGCGCAGTCTCTTTTTCTATTTTCTGGACATTGTCTCAAATTTCTACCATGCCGAGCATAAAATAGCCTTTAACTGCTGCTCTCTTACCTGATTGCTTCCTTCTCTTATATAATATTGCCTTCTGATTCTTGTTTTCCTTGCGTAGTATTGCAACTTATACAGCAAGCCGTTCTGAGGTATTGGTAAGGTTTTTCACATATCTTTGTGCAGGTGTATCTAATGGATTTCTACTCACAACTTAAAAAGTAAATGTTGTATTAGCTTGTCTAAGTAATAGTGGGTTAGGAGGAAAGCTGCTTATTGCTTGAAGAGAATTTTGCTGATGCTGATTTAATGATATTGGTGTTGTTGGTCACATAGAAGAAATATAATAAAGAACTTTAGAGTGCTGTATTAGAATTAACCTAACTCCGCACCATCCAAAACAAATGTTTTGAGAGGTAAATGCTTTCTAACAAGCCTTAATATATAGCTCAATTCATTCTGCTTTGCTGATTCTTAAAACAGAAAGGTGATCAGTTTCCTAACTTAAAGCTGTAGCAAGTGGTTCAAAAACCGCGACATCAAGAGGTTGAGTATAATACGACGTATGTGGTGGTAAGATGAGCAAGACGATATTATATTTCATATAATGAACAATAAAATTGCCTGAGATGTGACTATCATGTCCATCACAAATCAAGAGACGGGGTTTACCCATTGCTTTCTCATGAGTTGCTGGTTCGAATACTTGTCTTAACTACTTCATACCATGCTTATTGCTAGTCCATCCTTTAGAACTATTGCTGAATACTCAATTCCAAGATATAGATTCCAATATCCAACTGTTGTTGATATTTTTTGCTTTAAAAATCACAAGAGGAGGAAGAGCAGTTCCATCAACACTAATGTACTTAATAATAGTAACTCATTCTTGTTGGCCAGGCTAAATCATATATCGTGTTCTAAGACTCTTATTGATAATAACTCGATTGGTTTGACTCGATATGATTGCAAAGCCTGTTTTATTTATATTATAGGTGTTGTGATCCTCAAAGCGATAAGTTCTTAACGCGTCTTCAAATGCATCAAATCATGCGTTAATAACTTCAGGTATTGTATCACACTATCTAGAGAGATCAATTGTTCTACTATATATAGTAGTTAAGATAGGATGTCGTTTAAGAAAGCATTTAACCCATTTTTTGCCAATTATAGGGGTTGTGACAAGTTGCATATCAGCCATGTTGATTTGAGCAATACATTGTAATAAAATTTCCATTGCCATTTCTCTTACCAACTCATAACTTGCTGGGTATCCTTCAGTAGTTAGATGTTTATATCATAAGGCTAATGCTTTTTCTTCAGCTATAGAAAGCAATTGTATGAGTTCACGGCTTTATGCAACAGTTAAGGCTCTTTTGAGGCAATGCGACAAAGTACTGCGATCAACTTTAAAGAGTGCTGATGTAGCATAGATACTTTTAACCTACTCCCCGCGTACAGCAGCAATGGCCTCATCTATCCTGAAATTCATTTTGACAATTCTAGCACTCGGTTTGCGTAGCATAGTTATGTGGTTGTGAGTGGAAGTTTGATGGGTTGCGAAAAGCGATGCGTTTTGCCATCCATTGCATTTCGCCATCTCAAACTCTAATACTCGTTAGTAGCTAAGTTACTTTAGATACCATAATACTATGATTCCTCATAATAGTAAGGTTTATAAAGCAACTAAGAAAAAATTTTGATACTTATGAACCTACTTATAATTATTAAACTTATTACATAAACTTATTATAAAATATTACAAATATTATAAATATGGTTTAGCATAGCTTATGAATCTCTTTATAAGCTATATAAATTCATTACAAACCTTATTATGAAATTTATATACTTAACACTTAACTTATATCACTTTATATATATGCTAACTAAAATCATTTAATCAATACATTCTACAAAAACCTTATAACATACTTACAAATATACTCATACTTCTCTATACTATGTTGTGGTTTTTATGAGTGGGAGATTACCAAGTATCCATCAATGAGAATAGAATTGAGTTTCTTGTGATGAAATAATACTTAAAATCAGAAACCTTGTTATAAGTGTTGGCACAGCATCCTTGAATCGGTCATTTAAATCAAGTAGAGGCAGTTTAAATAGCAATTACGATATAATTACAATGAAAATAAAATTATGACATATGATTGTAGATGCAAATATCTTTTCGATTAGCTTGACTACATATTTTAACCATCCTCTACGCTATTTATATAGTAGTTATTTTATTGCATTTGCTTGAAGCTAACTTCTAGAGAGTTTTACTCGTGTGTATACATTTTGCAGCATAGTTATCCTGCTTCAAACATAGGTTTCCTATCTATGACAATTGTGCAATAATAATAGTAGTAAGATATACTATATTGGTAAAAGAGACAAGAGCCTCAATCTGAACTGATTGATATATGCTATATCTATAGAAAGGTATTATTGAACGGAAACAACTTTTTGATTAAACCAGATTATATTTCTTTCCCACTTAGTATCAGGGTAAGTTTTATATAAAACAAATGTATTGAATTGAATATATTATCTATTAGTATTATGGTTGTATATAGAAACCTATAGAAACCTCATAGGCTAGTTTAAGCGAGCAGGATCAACTGGAGATGCCGGAACTGTCACAAACGACGAGAGTCTGCAATCGGATGACTCAGGGAACGGACTCACTAGTCAAAAGTACAACATCTATATAAACCCACAAGTATGTAGCTAGAAAAACCTCAGTAATAGTACCCTAGTTCCAATATAAGTTATTTGAGCTAAATCAACTGTACGCACCTTATTTTATCAAGTTCCCGACGGCCTATTGTTGCAAGTACTAGACCACGCCCTTAGGATCCATAACAGACTATTATTCTAAGAACATGTCAACAACATCCAAGACCACCCCAGCCTCGAAGGCTAAGGCGAAGGAGTGGATGGAAACTTCTACTAAAGAAAAGCTACCGATGATAGAGGTTCATACGATGCAGCAACCTTTAGCTATCATCAAGCCGATTCGATTTGACGGCAAGAAGGAAGATGTCAAGAGATTTGTGATGCAGTTGAGGGGAATCATCAGACTCCAAGTAGATAGGCTACCAGATGACACCATGAAAGTCCTATACGCGATGTCCCTCATGAAAGGCAAAGCCCTGGATTGGGCCTATACCTATTAAGAAGATTTCTATAAGTGTGAGGAGGACCCGAGCTTCATAGAGACCGACATGAAATTCATTATATTCAACTTCGAGGAGTTCGTGGAGGAGATGGGTAAGGTGTTTAATGTGGCCAACCTGCAATAAGAGTTGATGAGAGCAATCTTTAACCTACAACAGAAGGGAGCATTAAACAACTACATGACAGAGTTCCAAAACCTGGCAAGGGTCCTAGAATGGGACAACCATGTACTGATACCACTCTATGAGAAGGGACTGTCAGATGAGATTAAAGATGTAATGATAAATATTGTTTGGCCAAAATGTTTGCGACCACTCATCATCTGAGTCAGAGAAGTGGAGCAGAATCTGGCGGAGAGGAGGTTGAAGAAGAAGAAAGGCTGGAGGCCAAAGTTCCTATCGAAAAAACAAGAACACGGGAAGGACACTCAAGCACGCCGTCCATGGTCAAACAACATTGCCTCTAGACCTATGAAGATCGATGCAGTCCAGCATAAGAAGGGCAAGCAGAAAGAACAAGTGCAAGGAAAGCCCAAGAAAAAGAAGTTTAAGTGCTTTAATTACGGGAAACAGGGTTACTTTGCAAGAGACTGTTATAACGAAAAGAAGAAAAGCGCCTCACAACAGCTCAATATAATAAGGCATAACCTAAGGGAAGCACCACGAGTGCCATTATATCATGTGATAATGGGCCTGCGGGTAGCGGATGAAGTGCTGGAGCTAGTTCAAGTATATTGAGACCAGTTGTCCCTGGTTATGCAGCATGGCCTGCGACAGCTAGAAGAACTCAGGGCTGAGGAAATAGAGCCCAGAGGGAGAACGCAGAAGTAGGAGCAGTTAGAGACACAGAGCGAGGAATGGTTGGGAACATCACCCCTTGCGTACCAACCTCAAACCCGATGGCAAGCTTCGCCTAGAAGAATAGAAGCAAGCCTACCACCAATAGACCCTGCAACGGGAACCACATCAGGACTACTGTTAGTTCAGGGCGATTTTATCGAACCACCTTCCAGGACGTCCATAAAGTCCCACCTCAATGCACCAGAAGATAGATGTCATAATAGGAACTGCTTGACATATAAGGAGTTCCAAACCAGGCGGCGAACTCCCAGCAATGGCGACTATATCTATATATATAAAAACTTAGTAGAAGAATAGTATGAGTGCGATAACCAAAACTGTAGAAAGCATGAGGCAGCTAAGGACCGATTCCGTTGGCAGCCCCTACCTAGATGCTACAGAGCTGAAGGCTAGAAGAATTGTCGAGACCTATACTGTGTTAAGTACATCATTCCTAAACAGATAAGTCGGAAGTTCCCTGACATTAATATAATTCCTAGCTGGAGATGTACTTCCGAGAAGGGCTGGTCAATATGCTTCCAAGACGCCTGCAAGAGGCATATAAAAGGAAAGGTGAAGGCTGACTTCATGCCAACCCACTTGTTGAATGCAGAAGGGGTAGCATGTTTGCATTTAAACGAATAGTCTGTCCTTCGAGTCTAAGGGGGACAAAACAGCCAAAAAAGATAGCTGCTGTCGTCCACCATAGAATGAACAGTAAGGAGGAATTGGAAATGGTAATGAGAATTCAAGGAGAGATGCACCGAGCCTTAGTCAACTTAGGGGCACCTATGAACTATATTACCCCTCAACTTATTAAGAAATACTGGCTTCACGTATCACCTACTCAAGAATATGACCTGACAGGAGTAGGAGGAGAGGTAGTATATATAGTGAGACAGGAGATTAGAAGACTTGAGACAACCATCAACGGTCAGACCACTCAAGAGAACTTCCAAATTTCACCTTCAGCTAGTCACTTAATCATCCTAAAATACAGTTGGCTCAAGAACGAAAACCTAGTAGTAGATTGGTCCACGGGAACCATATGGTCCAGGCAACGGATCGTCCACCTTACCGAGGGCAATCAAGAGATGTTCAAAGAATTCCCATCACTGTTGGATGATAAGCAAATGGCAAGGTTACCAGAATACAAGCCTTGGGACCATGGGATCTATATTACGGATGAGAGTAAACTTAGAACAGGACCTATTTATCGAATGACCCAGTATGAGCTACAAGCCATCAAAAAATATATTGATACAAATCGCAGAAGGACACGAGTGGAAAACGACCTTCCGTACGAGGTATGGACAATACGAGTTTTTAGTTCTACCTCTGGGATTGACTAACACGCCAACAACATTCCAACATTTGATAAATAATACGTTGTACGAGTACCTGGACAACTTTGCTATGGCCTATTTAGATGATATCCTGATATATACCAATAAAGGCTGAGAGCACCAATTACGACAGATTAAGAAGGTACTAAGGAGACTCACGAAGAAAGGCTTTAAGCTAAACGAGAAGAAGTCGCAGATTGAAGACTTAGAAGTCAAATTCCTGGGAGCACTGATAAGTCAGAAAGGAATACATATGTACCTCAATAAAATTAAATCCATCTAGGAATGATCAACCCCAACGTTGATAAAGAAAGTGCAGGGCTTCCTTGGACTGACAAACTACTATCAGAGATTCGTACTTAAATACGCGGAAAAGGTAGAACCACTAATAAGGCTACTGAAGAAAAATACATGGTTTGACTGGCAAGAAGCTCAGTGTAATGACATGCAGGCTATATATACTTGGGTCAACAGGTTAGCGCATAGGGTAACCCAAGGGGATTATTGAGTCGTACCCTATAGATAATCATCTTGCTGGTCTCAGGAGTAAGGCCAGCAATCAGTTCTTCAAGCTATTAGAATCAAGCCTCTGCCTACGTTCCACATCTCGTAACTGCTTCCATATCACGACCCGGCATGTACCTGAACCCCTTAACCAGCCAACCCTAAGTGTAGGCCCGATTGTAACCCCTAGTTACCAGAACGCACACCCGGCAACCAGCAAGCGTCATACTATCACGAAGTCCCCAAGGGACTACTTCTTACACTCAGGAGCAAACGTTCTAGCATTTGAAGGAACAATTTGCATTGGGCAAAATCTTGATACCTCCCGAACCCGCAAAGACGTTTAAGGTCGAGATAGATACATTATTGTGGGCATTATCTGAGATTCTTTATCAGGAGAGGATGGGGCAATGGCAACTAGTAGTATTCTACTCAAGGGAGTTGACTCAAGCAGAGATCAACTACAATATAGGAGATTGAGAGTTCCTTGCAATTGTCAACTTGATAAAACACTAGAGGCACCATTTGTTGAGAGCCACCCACCCAGTACAGGTAATAACTGATCATAAAAACTTACTGAAGTTCACCATGACAAAGGAACTCACAAGATGACACATATATTGGTCCAATACTTTATCAGCTTATAACCTAAGGATACAGTACTAGAAGAGCATTGAGAATAGAATGGCAGACGCACTGAGCTGCAGCCCTCAGTTTGTCAAGACTTCAAAGGTTCTAAGAATCCAACTATTGCAGGAGGAGGCTGAAGCCTTAAGATCAACATATTTTATGGGAGCAATCATATATCAATACTCTTATAATCAAGCCATGGCTTGAGGATATGACAAAAACCCATACCTCAACAAGCATCAAGACAAATTTATCCAGAAGAAGGACAGTTGGTACCACTGAACTGGAGAAAAGTACTTACCCAAAAGCATGCACATGCACCTAATACATGACATGCATGAACATCGCCTAGTAGAACATTTGGGTTGAGATTAGATGAAAGAATTACTGTAGCGATCCTACTATATTCCGAGATTAGTATACAAAGTTGCAGAGGCAATAAATAACTGCAACATTTGCCAGAAAATGAAACTGACAAGATGGAAGCTGCAAGAGAGGCTACAGGTAAGTACAATTTCAGAAGGCAAAAGGATCGATTTTAGTATGTAGAAGAACTGATTACTAGCCTCCTCCTGAGGCTCAGCTGATCAACTAAATACAGTAATAGAAACTACATAGAGTTACCCTGCTACGTGACATTCCTGCGACCAGTGCAGGTTCCTGACAATTTAATCTAATTGTCAAATTGCCAGCTTCAGTTAAACTTTTAACAGGTTACACATACGACTCCATTTGGTTGGTAGCCAACTACCTGACCAAATATGCTTACTTCATTCCATACAGAGAAGCATTAACAGTCGAAGACCTTATATATGCAGTATTACGCATGGTCATCATAGCATATGGAGTACCTCGTTACATCATCACGGACAGGGCAAAAGTTTATAATTCGATATTTTGGAAAGCATTAATAAGGAAAATTGAGTTGGATCAACAACACTTCACTATGTATCATCTACAGACAGATGGCATGGTAGAGAGACTGAACCAGACCCTCGAACAATACCTCAGAGCTTATGTCAACGAACAGCAGAATAACTGGGTAGAGATGTTACTAGTGGCACAATTCACATATAACAATAGGAAGTATGCATCGATGGGTAATACCCTCTTCATGTTATTTTACAACAGGGACCCACGGGTACTACAACCTACATCTGCATGGAAGAATAATGTCAAGGCCAATCAATTAGCCAACGATTGAAAGACAAACCTGACAAATGCAAAAGAAAAGCTCGAGGCCATACAAAACAAGATGGTGAACACGCAATACCCGAAAAGGCGTTGACAATCAGACTGGATGCCCGGAACGAAAGTATACCTGTCACGGAAGAATATACCAACTAAACAACCAAGCAACAAGTTAGATATACTAAAGCTGGGACCCTTTAAGATAGACAAAAAGGTATCAAAGGTAAACTACCGCTTGTGGTTACCTGGGATAAAGAGACACCCGACATTTCATGTATTGTTCCTGAGGAAAACACCTGATGATACTGAGCTAGCATAGGAGGTGAAAGAACTACTTGAAGAAGAATACAAAGTTGAATGTATAATAGCAGTCAGGACAAGTTGGAATAGGAAGGAGTACTTAGTAAAGTGAAAGAATTACCCCAAGTCAAACAACTCATAGGAGCCCGAGGGCAACCTCATGCATTGCCCTAAAAAACTGTGAGAGTTCCAAGCGAGTCAAGGAAACCCCAAAGGTCTAACCTATTCGGAAAGGTAATGGTAGGCTCGGTGTGGCATGGCGAAGACAGGCCAGCCGCGATGTCAGGGAAAAGAGCCGCGACTGCCTCGAGACCATCTAATTCATCTTTCACAACCTTTTTAGTATAACTGCCCAGGAAGTCTGCCTGTTTCTGTAATCGATAAGCTCGAGAAGAGACTTCTTGTACTTATGTTAAGAGTCTAGATCGTACTTATGTCAAGAGTCTAGATAACTCAGATTCGGCATTCTGCGTAGCCTTGAGGAGGCGACTCTCCTCTACATCCAAACATTTGATCTCTACAGTCTTATCAACGTCGCATCGGTAACTATAACGAGCATACTCCAAACAGAGTTTGGAACTCTGGTAAATAATACACTTCTTGTCCAACTTGGAGCACGAAGTACAAAGGTAAACCATTGTTAGATCCCAGGAAGATATTTGATCAACTAGAATTGTGCGACATTGCTGACGTTTAAAAACCATGAGGGAGGATGGTTGTAAGTAGTTACATAAGTTTGAGGGACCGAACTTTAAGAAGGAAGGGTATAGTGTTACGGTTGTATATAGAAACCTGTTGAAACTCCATAAGTTAGTCTAAATGAGGCAGGACTAACCAAAGATGCTGGAACTGTCGTGAAAGGACAAGAGTCCACTCAGAGGCTCTTCAAAGAGGACTCACCGTCATGTGGTGGAATCTACATAAGAGTCCGTAAGGGAGGACTTGCGAATGGACTCATGAGTCTGCCCCTAGAGTCTGCATTGGAGGACTCAGGAAATGGACTCACTAGGCAGGGCACAACACCTATATAAACCCACTAGTATGTAGCTAGAAAAACCTCAGTGATAGCGCCCTAGTTCTAATATCAGTTATTCAAGCTAAATCAACTGCATACATCTTATCTTATTATGTTTTTGATAGCCTATTGTTGCAAGTGCTAGACCACGCCCTTAGAATTCGTAACATTACTCATGAAACCAGGTACTTTGCAAGTTCTTGCATTTAAAAATAATTAATAGGAATAGAACAGTTCCATCTTGGCAACAGCATTTAATTACTATAATATTTTCCATTCTTGAGCTTTTTTGGATAGAACCAGTTGTACCTAATTGTATGTCAATAATAATATAACTTTATACTGTATCACTTATCTAAAAACCAGTTTCATCAATATTGTAGATATTTTACTGTTTTGTCCTATATGTAGATAGTCTCATTGGGTTCTTGGCTATCACCGGGTTTTTGGCCACCCAAGGGTTCATTTAATACTTGTGAGAAATAACTACAATACAATCTCTAATACTCTGATCCTCCAGTTCCAATGACCCTTCTTGTTTGAGATCTACATAAGATGATGATACCTCCCATTGTATGCGCTTTCTACCCTTTCTTACAGAGTGTTTCTGTCTTCTTTGGTTAGAAGACTCTGCAAAGTCTAACACAGTTCCTACTACCTATGACCCATCTACAAGTACTCGTTTTCGCTTTCTAGACACTGCAGTTTGCATCTTCAATGTTTCTTCAAGTATATCATTATAATCAGTCTGGAAAGTAAGCGATTTAGCGTGAAATGCCTTTACAGCCTTGCAAACTTTCCGTACTGGCTCAACCAAAGTAGATCCCAATACATTTATGTTAGGGTCTGGGTGAGTGGTCGCAGATGCTTGTACGGGATCACGATCAGACGGTCATCTTCGACGGGGTTACGAACTAATAGTTCGTGTATGTGTTCGAGGTTCGTAGTGTATATAGTCGGTCTATGCTAGCGATAGTCTATATACAATAGATGTGTTGACCGATGAAATTGCAAGAATCAACCTTGTCAGTCTTCTTAAGGGGTTCGTGAGCCGTGAACCTTAGCGGAGTGAGCACGGCTCACTCCGCGGTCCGAACTCTCATGGGCCCATTACAATCTAACAGTTTCTTGATATTTTCCAACTCTTTTTGATTCTTTGGAGTTTGGAACTCCAATCATGCTTCCTGGCTCGTTAGGTCTGGTGATAGCAAAAGGGGAAGCTGTTAAAGAACAGAACTTGAGTTGAATGGTACAAGTTCAGATTTCAAAAATCCTGACATGATATTTTTCACTATTATTACTACAAGGCAGGTGGAGTTATATATCTCTAAAAACTTGGATTTTAGGAAACGTTCTGCATTAGCTCATAGTCGTTTTTCTATTATATAATAAAAATAATACTTAATCGAACAGAACACTGATACATTGAGAGGCTGTAGCATATGCGAAGTATGTATTGGTAGGCATAGGAGAATGATATTGTATTGCAAACAAAAGTCCTGAAACTTTGCAAAGACGTAGTTATCATATCTATCAAAAACTAGAAATCGAGGTTTACCTAGAGAACGTGTAATTGACTCAAAGTGATGCCGAAGCCATATACTCAAGATATCTGAGATATCTTTGTTGAACACAAAACTCAGCTTTTTTTCGGTCAGGAAAAGCTGAATTAAGACCCACTCCTTAGGAATGGGATCACTCTTCACTTGGACAATTAAGTACGCATCCCTTGGTCTTTTACTTGGGAGGAACGGCTCCCACCTGTGTCCCGTATAGTTGTAAACTTTCAGCCACCATTCCACAGGTTCAGGTAGGGAGTACCAGCCTTCCGGATCGCTCTTCCATGCTGCTATATTCCAGAAAACTAATTTCTCCTTCTCAGTAAAGATGACATGAGAGGGAGAGATACTGTAGAATTTTCCCGCGATGATGTGGTTCCTCTCCTACGAGGAGATCGGGCTCCTGTTGCAATTAGAGGCCTTCCTACTGAAGAAACGGATGCAAACCCACCATGTTTGTTGCCAGTGCTTGAACGACACGCATGAGATATTGAACCCTAACATCAATGCCGGTTCGGAGTTCATATGAACTCCGAACTTTTGTATGGTAACATATTACTACCCGGCTTGCTAAGCGAGTCGCGCTCGAGTGAACTCCGAACTGTACTCCGAACTTCCAATTCTAGTTTAGTAATTACTTGATTAGGAATAGTTTTGCCCACAACCTAATATATGAATAAAAAAATTAATTTTTTAATTCTCATCGCGTCATAGAAAGCTGCAACTACGACACCATTCACATCCTTAAGACAATGGATCCATTTCATTATTACAATGAATACCAAGTCCTAGTTTGTAAATCTTGTCAATATGCT